>JABMBR010001145.1:0-31285 GCA_018881525.1 Meteorus sp. PSUC_FEM 10030008
TACATATGTGAGCAATGAGCACCGAGCGATATGATATAGCACACGAGGTCTAGGCTAACATTATCCCATTGGTACAACAAAATGATTTCATCCGGTCTCGCCATATCTATGTTGATAGTCAGAATAATTCGTCCAAAGAAAAATTATTGCTATCGTTAAACCTTGTCGTCTCATCACAATGTAACGGGACATTTAACTATTCATGTAAATTAATTGAATAGCTTATATGAATGAGCGATATTTAAATAGTAGTGAATAGATAAAGGTAATTATCACATATTTGAAGATATATTGCGTTCATGATCATTTTTCAATTCTCACCAAATATGCAATTCACATATCATTTATCATGATATAATTTTTTTCGTTTAACCTACATACCATTTCCATAAACAAATTTATGTCATGTTCAATGAAATACTGCCAGTTTATAAATGAAAAAAATTTTACTTTCTCACCTAATCGACTATATGACGAGGGTCCTTTAATGAACATCCTCTGTATGCCATCCATCGTATACGATAATATCACTGACACGCCAGCCTGTCTCGTTCTCATCGCATCCTCACACCCACTTTTCCTTCAATTATTCATGCCAACAGTTGATTTTCGTGAAGCATGAGAGGCTTTTCAAATGAAAACTCTTCTCATGTTATTAATAGCATTCATATCTAAAAATATATTGTATTATCATGGTATAGAATGACGCAATAGAATGAGCTGTTACATATGTATAGATGTGTGTATGTACAACGGTCCTCAATGTTAGAATGCATGACCTGACCAATTGCCATGTGAATCATTGATGATGAGAGAATATATGATCCCATAGTCTATTATTCCTATTATTTTTTGGCCATGGGTTCATCGGTCACAACGTCGTCCAATCTATTAACAATTGATTGAGCAGCAGTTCCTACAAACAAGAGAACAACAATTCACCTCGTTGTTGATCACATGATGCGTCATCTCATGAACTCTGTTTCACTTGGATCTTTATTCATGCTGTAAAGTCAACTGTCCCAATTGAATATTTTAATTTTGTACCATCGGAATAATACGCCTGTAATTATCTCCCTTACGGCTTTTCGCTTGATAATTATGTCAGAATTTAAGCTTATGACCAGCTTGCGATGTCAATATCAATATACAAATTGTGCGTATAGAGTCTCATGGTCACCAAAAGGCAAATTGTTTGTTTGAAAAATTATAAAAGACAAAAAGACTACAGCACGGTGAAGATGTTGATGTCCTCGCGTGGAAGAATGTGGTAGGATGTATAGATATAATACGACCTCGCACTCAGCTTGTCGAACGATCGTGTTTGGTCTCGCACATGAGAGTCAATCCAACGCTTGGCGTTGTTGCTGTCGGTGCTGTTGGTAGTGGTGCCGCTACGGCCTTTGGGCGATCAGCACGACAACCTTGAGACCAGTGTCAGGAATGCGCGCTTAACGTGACTCTGTGATCAAATAAGACAAAAGCACCATGAATTATGCGACAATTCCTTTCTTTCCTCATTCTCCTTTTACAGATATTCATTATGCTGGTCATATTGCTACGATAATAAATTCGAAGCAAATTTATCAGTAAGGCATGTGTAGTTTTCACTTATTTTTGTACACGTCTAGCTATCATAGATAGACACGATTTCCACACAATGTATTAATATACCTTGTGCATCATACCATGACGCATGTTTATTATGAATGAACGGCCTACTATCCCTGTTGTCTCATGACCAGGACTCACGTACTGTTTGGATTCAACGCTTGAAATCTATTTCGGATCGAATATCATGCCTAAAAGGCGAGGCTACAAGAACTCTGATACAATTGAACTTATCCACTTGATCATAGATCGATTATAATAGTTTGATGTTGTTCGTCTTTTAGAAGTTGGTCTAACGTCATCCTCTCATGATTCATGATTTGTTTCAGTGTGCCAAAGCATAGACATAAGAAATAGCGTCAGTCAATTCTCACGACTAAAAGGATGTCGTGTGGTTGAAGGATTTGTTCAAATACTCTTAATCGACCATGCAGATGACACGGCCTATGGTAATCTCACGTTTCCGGATCTAGTGGAGATTACTGGATACCTCTTACTTTATAGGCAAGAACACTTTTCCATTACTGATTATTATAATTTTTTCAATTACTTATCTAATTATAATGATTGACTGTTTCAGAGTTAACGGATTACGAAGCCTTGGTCGACTGTTTCCTAATTTAACAGTAATTCGTGGACACTCGCTATTCATTAACTATGCGCTCGTGGCATTCGAGATGATGCACTTGCAAGAAATTGGGCTACATTCACTCACTGACATTCTTCGTGGTTCTGTACGTTTTGAGAAAAATCCAGCGTTGTGTTATGTTGACACGATCGATTGGGATATGATCGCACGAGCTGATAAAGGAGAACACAATGTTATATCGGTAATTTATGAGTTTATTCGTTTCTCTCTCTTTATTCAGTAGACGAAACATTTTTGTATTGGATATATATATATATATTCGAGAAGTTATATCATGTGATATTGGAAAATTTGTGAGTCTGTGCGATGTTAGAAATCGAATGGTACTGGCATATTTTTTTGGAAAATGATGCGCGATTTAGCGAATCTTCCGGTGGAATGGAAGAATTACGTTGAACGTTATGCAAGTTGCGCAAAAGAATCGCGACTACTCGGTACATCTAGTCAGGAATTCGTCAGTATTTTTATTTTCAATAAATGTTTTGATGATACCGTTGCTGATCTCTCCAAATGCATAACATGTTGCTGTTGATACACATTACACTATGCGATTTCACAATTTGTTTTTCAATCTCTAAATTGTTGTTTCCCCCATTCAGTTGAAAATGAGCGCTTCTGAAAGTGTTTGGTTGTAACTGGGTCGAAGATGACTCTGAGGATTGCAGGGCAGTAACTATATACATACAACGCGGCGATGATCCATTTAACGAAAAAAAATTAATTTTGTCAATGAATTGAAACGTTCAATGTTCCAGATAATATACTGAGTAAAGCAACTCGAGTAGCTAGTGATAGAAGTACTTCAATAACACATAAATTCCATTGTTCATTGCAAGTAATTATTCAACATGAATGATGCAAAGCTGAATCAGTGTACTGACGCTCGAGATGTTAAAATACTCCCGTTTTCATACTGCCCATGCCACTTAGACTGAATTTTTATGAGCGATGATAATTAGGTGGAAATGGTAAAAGCAACACGACGTCATCGACATATTTCTGCACCGGAACTGGCATAGCGATCATTGGCCCAGGGCTGCCTACAGCACCAACTACGTCACTGTACGTGTACCACACATGAAAATGAGCATGTGCGTGTGTGCATATTAATATATGTCGACATCGTAACGCGGCTGAGGTCACGTGTGTATATCATGCGCGATTTACGTGATTCGTGATGAGCCACGGGTAAACTGAAGCGCAAACACACTTTTGCCGTATTATATCGACGCGTTTATACATATTTCCATGTAAATAAATTTTTTAATCTTAGATTCCCTTTTGATGGGTCGCCTGTGTCAATGATGATATCGCATGAGAAATTCATTGTTTTTGTTTCTTCATCATATGAAAAGAATGTCGTTCCAGTCGCCATACATCATTATCCGAATCATTTTTCAGCGTTTGCTATGACTAATTCAATCAATTTATATATGAAGGAACCACAAATGTAGATTTATAGAGCGGTACTATTTCAGTATTACCTGCTAATAATTCCATGTCTATGTAAATTTACTGTGTCGTTGTTGAATAAGTGTCTGACACATATCTAAGGTTAACGCCCCGAAATACGAATGATACGCGTGCTAGTTTGATTTTTATTCCGATTCGATACTTTATGCATTTCAACGATTTCAATGACGCAATTGGTGTATTTCGAATGCATATGTATTGCAGGGAAATAAACCCAAAAATGGATGCCCAGTTTGCGATAAAAAATGTCCTACGCGCCTGACAAAATCTGACGATACTTTATGTTGGAACCGACAACACTGCCAAAAAGGTAATGGAATTTCCCTATACTTCATCAACAAAAATAATATGTACATGTTTTATTGAATAAATCAATCCAAGTGTCATCATTGAAATAACCATCACCAATACATTTTTTTTTTATTATTTCAGTATGCGACAAAAAATGTGGAGATTTAGCTTGTAGTCCGTCCGGTGACTGCTGTCACTCTTCATGTTTGGGAGGATGTAGTGGACCATCTGCTCAAAATTGTACTGTTTGTAGAGAAGTAACAGTTGTGGGAAATCAATGCATCAAACGATGTCCGACGGGTACCTACGAATTTATGAACAGACGATGTATACAAGAAAACGAATGTAGGAAAATGCAAAAGCCTCGTGAAGTCTTAGGCAATGTACGAGAACATCCTTATAAACCGTTTAACCACACTTGTGTAATCGATTGTCCAGCCGGATATATGGATGAAGAAAAAGATGGTAAAGCCTCGTGTAAAAAATGCGACGGACCGTGTCTGAAGGAGTGTTCAGGTGCGAGTGTCGATAGTATTGCCACGGCTCAAAAATTGCGGGGATGTACTCATATCAAAGGTAGTTTGGAGATCCAGATACGCGGTGGTAAAAATATGGTGAAAGAACTTGAAGATAATCTGAACATGATTGAAGAGATAGATGGCTATCTAAAAATTGTCCGTAGTTTCCCACTGATATCGCTCAATTTTCTGAAGAGTTTGAAAGTCATTAGAGGTTATGATTTAGAGAATGGAAAGTATACACTGGCTGTACTCGATAATCAAAATCTCCAAGAACTATGGGATTGGGATACACATCCAGCTATAAAATTATATTCCAGAGATGGGTCTGCTAAAGTATTCTTCCATTTCAATCCAAAACTTTGTCTTCAAAAAATTGAAAATTTACGTGAACGTGCAGATTTGCTTCCATTCACGGATCTGGAAGTTGCTCCAAATAGTAATGGTGATAAAGTTGCCTGTAATGTTACTGAATTGAAAGCCGAAGTCGTTAAAAAGACGTCTGAAGCTGCAATAATACAGTGGGAAACATTTGCGCATCACGATTTGAGGTCTTTGTTGGGTTATGTTGTTTACTTTATCGAGGCACCTCATCAAAATGTTACAATTTACGATGGCCGTGACGCATGTGGTGGTGACGGATGGAAAGTTGATGATGTACCAGCAGAATTTTCTGAAACTGGTGGACAATTAATCGCCACACCACTCACCCAACTAAAACCTTTCACTCAATATGCATTTTATATAAAGACATACACCATCGCTACCGAGCGTTCAGGCGCTCAGAGTAAAGTGAACTATTTCACAACCATGCCAGGTGTTCCAACTCCACCGAGAGCACTTTCAATTTGGAGTAATTCCAGTAATGAATTGGTTATGTCTTGGTCTCCGCCTCTCCGAAAGAATGGCAATTTGACCCACTACCTTATCGTCAGTACTTGGGAACAAGATGATCCACATCTCCTTGCGCAAAGAAACTACTGTGATGAACGTAAGTATTTTCGATTCTTTTCTCGTTTTTCATATCAAAATGTGGGCAGTTTGACCGAGAATATTGCATTCGTCCTTTCATGACAGCTCTGCAATTACCTGAGAAGAAGCCAATTGCAGTGATGGCGGAAGAAGAGCGTCAACGTGCTAAAGCAGAAATGGCCAGGGCTGCACAACCAGAACCAATCCCTTGTGACTGTGCAGATCTCAAAACTGATCCATCTATTCGGGAGAAAGAGGTGTCAAGTTCGATTGCTTTCGAAGATGCTCTGCATAATCAAGTATATATACGCAAGGGTAGTAGTGGTAGTCGTAAACGTCGGGACTCTAATGATGAATATCCTGAAATACCACCTGAGCGAAACCACAATTTCTTTTCACCAGTAAGTAATTTTTCAGAAAATTATTACACCGATTACAGCTTGTGTAATTTCACTTCACTTTGCATATTCCATCATCATTATAGCAACATAACAAGGAGGCAGATGATCAGAGTGGAAAAGTGGATAAGAAATTGAATGGTCTAGTACCAAGTGAGAACAGCACACATCGCGTTGAATATACGGTACCCAGCAGTGAACATACATCCGTGATGCGAAATTTGAGACATTTTGCTGTATACAATATTGAAATTCAGTCATGTCGAGAACCATCACCTGAAGATACAAACGACAATTACTGTTCTTCAAAAACAATGCGCAGCTATAGAACTTTACCGTATGAACACGCAGATGACATTCCACTCGGGACATTCAAGTTAAATAAAAAACACGGGAACAATAGCCATCCCATTGTCAAATTACAATGGGATGAACCACCACAACCCAATGGCTTGATAGTCACTTATCAAATTGAATATAAACGAGTCGATATCATACATGTAAGAATCTATGAGCACTCGAATTTTTCTATTGGAAGAACGAATTTGTAACAAATTATATCAAATGCAAGTCAAGTTTTATGTTATAAATAAATCTATTCATAAATTGTCCATGTTTTTGCAGATGCAGAGCACACTCTTATGTATTACCAGGCAAGATTTTGTCAAGAGTGGTAATTCTTATACGTTGAAAGATCTACCATCAGGGAATTACTCCATCAAAGTTCGGGCTACAAGTTTGGCTGGCAGCGGTAATGATTCGGAAATACTTTATGTGTACATTGACGAATATAGCACACGAGGAGCTTTCTGGATGGCATTCTGGTCTATAGCAAGCATTGTTCTACTGCTCCTATCACTTGGCACTTTCTATATTTGTAAACGGAAATTGATGCGAAACGTCCCTAGCATGAGATTGATAGCGACGGTTAATCCTGAATATGTCAGTACAGTTTATATACCGGACGAGTGGGAAGTACCACGGAAAAAAATTCGAGTGATCCGAGAATTGGGTAATGGTTCATTCGGAATGGTATACGAAGGTATTGCGAAGGATATTAATAAATCAACTCCAGAAATTCGGTGTGCTGTCAAAACAGTTAATGAAAATGCAACTGATCGCGAGCGCATAGAGTTTCTTAATGAGGCGTCAGTTATGAAAGCTTTCAATACCCATCATGTGGTGAGATTGTTGGGCGTTGTGTCCCGTGGCCAACCCACATTGGTTGTAATGGAACTAATGGTCAATGGTGATCTAAAAACTTATTTGAGAAGTCATCGACCTGATCAGTGTGAAAACGTATCGAGACAACCACCTACATTGAAGCGAATTCTGCGTATGGCTATAGAAATTGCTGATGGTATGGCATATCTGGCAGCGAAAAAATTTGTCCACAGAGACTTGGCAGCGCGCAATTGTATGGTTGCTGAAGACCTCACTGTCAAAATTGGTGATTTTGGGATGACCCGAGACATCTATGAAACAGATTATTATAGAAAAGGTACTAAAGGCCTTTTGCCTGTCAGATGGATGGCCCCTGAGAGCCTGAAAGACGGTTTATTCACAAGTTACTCCGATGTATGGAGTTACGGCGTAGTATTGTGGGAAATGGTCACACTTGCGTCACAACCGTATCAAGGACTTTCGAATGATCAGGTGAGTCCGTAATTTCAATTCCTCCTTCACATGCCATTTTCATGCATGCTCTTATGAAAAGCTTCATTGAATAGGTGTTAAAACATAAATGTTGTCTGATCTCAGGTTTTACGCTATGTAATTGATGGAGGTGTAATGGAGCGTCCGGAAAACTGTCCAGATTCTCTGTATATTCTGATGAGACGAACTTGGAATCAAAAAGTTACACGGAGACCTACATTCATCGATATTGCCACTCTACTTTTACAAGAAACCGAGTTGGATGGATTTGAGAACGTTAGCTTTTACCACAGTCCGGATGGCATTGAAGCTCGCAATCAAAATAATTCAAACTCTCCACAAAATGACAAGTAAGGCTTATTCAATTCCAATGCATTTCTAAGATTAAATTGTGTATATGACTTATTACAACGTGATTATTCATGATGACAACAGAGATTTCGAATTGGCTACATTGGAGAATTTACGAGAAGATGAAAGGGAAGGCGACGACGAAGACTCACCTTTGCGCGGAGATTTTGACGATTTTGCAAGTATTGAACCAGTTTGCCTTAAAAACAGCGCAGATTCACGATACTGTATCGAGTTGTACGGAGAAAATTCTAAAGTAGTTGCAAACTTTCATGACTTGAATTCCTCTAAAATGCCATTGAAAGCTGGTTTCGACGATTTTGATGGTGTCTCTGCCGGATCTTTATGTTCTAGCAAAGATACATTAAACTTTCCATTCGTAGAAGACAGCCTCAAATCAGTCAAGAATTCCCCGTCCATAAAGAACAATAGCGTAAGCCTACCGCGCGGTAATATAAGTCCAATTTCAGAAAATAATTCTGTGAGTCCACAAAATAAAGTGAACCAAGCAATTATACGAAATCATGGACGCAACAAATCACAAAAAAATAGTCCGGATTACGAAAATCAGAGTCCAGATATTACATCAACCAATGAAGGTAAAGACGTTGTTTCTATGCGAATAGATTTTCCATCAATTGATAACGTGGTAGTCGATACGCCAATTGAGGTGGGTGTCAAACAATCACAGTCGGATTTTTCAGATAAGACAGAAACTCTCAATAATGGCTACATAGGTGGGAAAACTACAACGTAGTTTTAAATTGACAACAACGTGAATAATGACGTGAATGTTATACTATTGAAAAAGCTAATTTCCTCATTAATTTTAAGCTTTTTGGACATCGAGGAATTAATGGCTTCAGAAAAATTTATAAACACGACAGTGTCTATGTAGAATGAAAATGACTATGTTAATGTTTTCGAATAACGTTTAAGGTAGGATTTAATAATGATAGCTTTGGATTTTTATTCTTAATACGTAGGAACATACAATTCAATTGAGTTCGATTTGATACGGTCTCCATTCAACATCTCAAATGTATCTCATAATATACCAATTGTGAATACAACGTAATGTCATCTCACGTTGTCGAATAATCTAAAACATCATATCTGAACCGTAACCGTCAGCCGTTATACCTATAACATAAAATATTAATTTGATTTCTGTCCAAGAACAGTCTAATTATTATGTTACTATTTTGCAGTGTGTGCTTTTATATTTTACCTTCAGCGCGTCAACAATTCGACTGATCTGCTTACAATATTCAGGTCTGAAATTTTTGAAATTACCTGTCCGATTTATTTATTAAACTAAAATTCAATTTGACTTCATGACATTTTGTTACGCGCGTCATGGAATGACTTATTGAGGACGTATATTATACCGAAAAAGAAAGGGAAAACTGATTTTTATTTCAATGTGTGTATTGAATTTAATACGGCTCAATGAACCTCAAAAGGAACTTCTATCCTATTGTCTTCATAATTATTTCAATGAACAACTTGGCGACTCATTCATTTTCCCTGGCTCATCAATTCGAATTTATGATCATATACATAAACGCGATTGTTTTATAACGATATTGCTAATTCAAATAGCAATTGAATAATACTACTGGAGAAATCGGACTGACATCTGCACGATAATCATTCCGCGATGAAAATCGTTATATGATTTGGAATATATGAGAACATACAGACTGTCTCAACTCTATATGAGAGCCAAGAGTGATTGCAAACAATAGTACTGATCCAGCAGTCATTTAATCAACAATGAGATAAACGAATTAATCCAATTTTATAATTGGAATTATGAATATATACGAACAACGCAATACAGTTGAAACTAGATATAATGAGCCTCAAAGACAAGACTGATTAGCTAATCCCCCTGTATAATCTCACAATATATCAGTAAGTAAAAGTTTAAAAAACACAATATGGTAAATGTTCCACAATATTTTTTTTATCCATGAAAATGCCATTTTTCGTTCATGTCGCATCACGCCCGCTTAATTATATCTAATAATATTGATAATTATCATTGAACTATCATTGACCCAGGAAAAATTTTCCACTATAATTTTAATGCTTCATACGCGATTATGATTATTCATCGAACTGATATTGGAATGAAAACGTTTGCACAGATTGAAACACGTATCAGATGTATGAGAAGAGAGAAAAAAAACAATATAGTATAAAAATGAACAAAAAATAGGTTGTAAATGTAGCGGTAATCTATATTTACTCTAGGAATTTTCGATGCAAATAAAACAAAGAAAAAATTGATAGAAAATTAAAACGTATTTAATCATGTGTTAGCTCTCGATGATCGATGCAATGTAATTGGTAAATTCAGGTCTGTTGTCTGTCATGTCATGCTGATGAGAATTAATCATTGATACAATTATTACCATTTTCGATGTCACCTTGCAGTATCTTGTCAGTGCCAACACTAAAATTCTTCGTGCGTCTACATGTATTCTTCTATAACCATCTTTTTGTCCATAATCGTAATTCATTACTAGAAAATTCAGTATCATAAAACAAGAACACCAATCATATGTACTTACACTTTACACTCGTTCGTTATTGTTGTTGAACATTTTTCTCTCAATACATTTTATTCATGATCCTACACTTCCGCTTTTGAGTGTGAGAGCAGTATACGCTGTTGAGCACATGGATGCAAGCTGTAGACAAAATACAATCTCACACGAATTTGAATATTTTGTGTGCGTTAAATACCTAACGTATTATAAATTGCGAGAGAAGTAACGTATAATTGCAAGTATTCATGTTTTTAACACGATCGAAACCAATTCATGAACAAATTTCAAAAAGAAGTAAATCAACAATTGCTCTGGATATCTATGTAATAATCGTTATGCAGACGTATGCAAATATCTCAATGCGTCTGCTTTTAATACTATGTATTTGTACATAAATTGTATACGAACGAAAGATTGATTAATATGATCATATGTCTCATATATGGAGCCACAATTATTGTTTTTATATTCGGTCAATATTTCAATAGGCCTATCACGTTACGGATTTATATAAAATTTGAAACATTAAAGAAGTGAAGTCACGAGTGAAAAAAAAGTGAACTTGGATTTTGCATGGCTGACAGCGGGGCATACTCTAGTGCATTCCTCAATTCAAAATTTAACAGATGTCCATTTTTTCTATTAAAATTTGTTCAAATTGTTTAATGTTACAATTGTTGCAGTGCTATATCGAATCATAGACTTCCAATAAATTTCATTCAATCTCATTGATCAGAGATCCGATAATTAAATTCATTGGCGGTGAAGTTTTTATACAAAAATCACTACTGATAATTGAAAAAAAGAGACTCAGATACCAGAATTAGAATGTTTCGAAGATCTGCTCAATCTTAGGTTTGCTCAACAATCAGTATCATACCGCGGTGCCTGGAAAATTAATTCCCAGCTGATATATATCACTAATTTTTGTTTGTTGATCTATACAATCTCTGCCGCCAAGATAATATATATTTAGATATATTGTCATAGTGCTCCATTGAATCGTCGGTCTGCTTAATTTTTTCTTACTCTAGTCTTTTATTTGTTTCAAACATGAACGTCATCAAGTTTCACATCATTTATTTTACATATTTAATAATTCACTCTATCATCCAATAACGTCGCTTGTACGCCTTGCTGTATTCGAAGTGCAACTCATCACGAAAACACAACTACATTATCCAATGATTAATTATGTAGAATGTCCCAAATGTTGGGACGTTGATTATGTGAATATTTCGACCGTCATGTAAAACACGTAGCTTGAATCGCTCATGTGATACGCCAACATTATTACTACAATAAGAAGATTATAGTTAAACTGGAATATATGTTACGAGAGTGCAAGAGCGGAATTAATTTAGACGTTGTGTTTGTAAGAAACATGATTGAAAATATGATGAGAGAGACAAATAAAATGGGTGTTCTTAAGACACATGCGTGTCGTTAATCTAGAATACAATAGAAAAAGCAATTAAAGAGGACAAACACCACTATCAATTGGCTGTATTCAGTTTTTAAATTGTAATATGTATATCCATTTAAGGCGATCCCTGAGACATTGTATCGAAATTTGGTAGCTAACGATCATTTAAATCGTGGCCAAACATCTCCATTCGTTTGGACCATGCTAATACTAAATAATATCTTCTTATCTGACTACACAACCATTATATTATAATCATACGCTACGCTGTATGCAAAGAGGAAAACAAATTTTATTTACCAAATACAACTTTTTTAATAAAAAGCTTTTTGTGAAAGAATTAACTGACGTGTGTGTTATATTTATTCCATAATTATTTCTGTTCTCTATTGCTACAATTTTCTCCTATAATGAATAGAAATTGAGCTCAAATGTCTGTGGTGAAACATCTCAAAAAACATGAGAGATGCTATTCGCGTTAAATCTTCAACTATTTTTCGCACATATTTTATTCTTTTCTTCATTAGTTCATATGAACCAGTGCAAACCAACGTGCGCTTCTTCTTACTAAGAGATCGACCTAACGACCTCAATTCGTATTTCAAGATCGCCCGTTCATTGCAACGTTCGTACCTTCTTCTTTACCTGATGTCCATACTCGATGTCAGTGCATTCACCTTACACACCATACAAGTTACAATCAACCAGGCTCACAATTCACTTTCTTCATTGGAATATTTATTTCCTTCAAAGTAGAAACACTTCAAACCAAATTTAAAATTCACTCGAATGATATTAACAGAGGGAAATAAAAAAATTCTATCCCACATTAGATTTTGATATGTATGGGATACCGTTATCACCCGTATTCGAGATTCTTGCATTTATCTTCTTATTTCTCGACCAACCGGTCCTTACACACGTTCATATCTGCCGGAATGACCAGCCTCACCTGTACATTTTCTCTTTTTTATAGTATTTGTATCTATCGATCAACATATCAATAATATACCCCTTACCTCATTTTTTTTTATAGCAGCAAGTAATAATTACGTCTTTATTTAGGTCATGAGAGCTATGTCAATACCCAGACACGCGAAAGCGCTGTTCTGTTTTTGTCATTCTTTTTCAGTTTCCCTTCCCATCTCTTCAGTAATAGAATCAATAAATATATACCAGCATCCATGATGCTGATTTCTCATAATTTGTATTCCATTGAATGGTACAGTATGAACAGAATTCGCACGCTCAAAATTTAATTAAATTTTATTTATTGAGAATGATAAATGAGTTACATGGCCTTATCATTCAATACTTGTGTGAAAAATAAACGACTACCGATGGGTAACGATCCAAAACAATTTGCGGTTGAAATGAAAAATTTATACATTGAAATGGAAGTGTCCAAATGATACCACAAAGAAGTGAAGATCAATTGCTCAGCATGCCTTAATGACACTCCACAGGGTGTTATGCACGACAGCACAGTATCAAATTATATTCAGTTCTCATTTTGTGTATATATCTTACGTGTGTACACATATGTTTATATAGACACTTTGACTTGTCCCAATAGTCACGGAATCGTGGACGATTACCAAGCAGCAAACGAACAAATTCTCCGTTAGTCGGCCGAATTGCATTGCCTGGAAGATCATTGACTTTGTTGCTTTCCCAAGGTAGAATTTGCAAGCGTTATTACATTGGTGGTAACCCACTCATAACATTCATTTGATGAACACTTGTCATCGCATCATTGCGTAAACATCTTCACCAACCGAATATCTACTTAATATCTATATTCATGTTTTACCTTCCCGAGTTAAGATGCAACTACATGTTTATGTCTGATCTTATTGTCATGTACTGTGACCACAAGTGCAGTTGAAATGCCATGCGTTCATTTCTACAAGAGCAATCTAACCCAGATTGGTTGTGGAATACCGTTGAGGCGCACACCGCGCTTTGCCAACGAGAATGACGCGAGAACGAGGTGGAGCGGGAGCGCACATGGAATTTCCGTATGCGGACTGTCGATGCAAACCTGTTATCCCGGCTCCCGTCTCATAATGCTCATGTATGAGAATTTTAAAAACACCATATCAATCATCGAGCTGTCAATATTTATGTTTGAATATTTATCAAACATTTTATTCATAATTGATTCAACCCACTTTACATCATGCAAGAAAAACTGTGAGAAAAGAAGGTGGTTGAAAGTTTTTTTGACTTTCTTCAGGATCGTTTAATTTATTTTTTTTGTTCCCGGATGATTGTTGGGCGTTTCTTTCATTTCTGATGATACCTCAATTCGACGATTATGATGAAGTTCTTTTAACCGGAGAAAATTATTTTCAATTTGGCTGTTTGATGTTTCCCTACTCCCGATTCCGGCAAACAATCACGCACATTACTCCACCGATCAGAATATTCAAAGATCGTAACTGAACATTTTCGTATGTTGAAAGGATTGAGATAATGAAAGAGAAGAAGTAGAATAAAATATAAAATTTTTTCCTAAAGTATTCAAGGAGTTTCCATCGAATTCAATTGTTCATTTCACGTTTTACGATATTTTTATTTGCAGATAATTTCCAAAATTTCATTTATACTTTGATGATGTTTGAAAAGTGCGCTCAACACTCATGAACTTATTTATTTCATATCCCCTGATTCTTAGTCTCCTCCGGCTGTAGAATGGTTGGACCAGTTCACAAGGATAATCATGTGGAAAGTCGACACAGGTATAATATGGGACGCGGCAACAGCATGAGATATGTGAGGTAGGTGATTTTTTTAGATATGCTCGAGTGGGGCACCGCGTGTCTAAACACTCGCGCAACTATCTCACTTTGACCGAGTAAAAGATGAGCATAGAGACGACTAAGTCAACTTCATTTCATTAATATAAAGTGTTGGTGGAAAAACAAGAAGCAGCAGCGATTGCGCGTTTGTTTTATCTTTCTCGCACTTACGTTACTCCGGTATATACCACGAGAATGTGGAGAGGGACAACACTGAGACGGTGTTTGTAATCAAAGAGGCGATCCGCGGCATGGAAGAAAGTTGGCTTACCGGTGGCCCAACAGTCCAGCGACGTGTGCTCTTCCGAATGGATGTCGATTCTCGCGGTCGATTTAGTATTTGATACATTCACGCGTTCATAAAGTTTTTCGAATGATGAACACGCGCGATAATCCAACAGTTCTCCCAATTCTATTCCTCAATCAATTGTGATCCTCATTTTTTCCCAATTTTATTTATAAATTTATCGAGGATTTACTGAATCGTTGACGAAATTGGTGAGTTGCTTGTGCAGTTTAGCAGTATGAAAGTGCATCGGAATTTCAAATTGTTATCCATATCGTATTGTTTTCATTGAAATCACATTATAAAATGCTCAATGGCACTTTTAAAAGTTAAATATTTATATATTGGCGTCCGAATATTCATCTTGACACCTGCATTTCCATATCAAATTCATTGCAAATTCGACGTTTGTTTATTTCACTCATCCAAATTGTTTCTTGCAACAACAGACAATATTTATTGGAATCGGATAACATTCGAAAGTCATGGAAAATTCTCCGACAGAATAAATTAAAAATCTTGTCATATTCTACATCTGTAATAACAAAAAACTGCATTGATGATTATTAGTTCAACCTTTTTCTTGTGATGAAAAACAGCCTTGTCAAATATCGCAATCGCGCATTATAAATTCCCGATATTTACTGCGAAAATTGAATTAAAATTACATCTGTCAATTGGATAAAATTCCGAGCTATGCATTGAATTCGGTTGTTCATCGGCAGTTTTTTCATCCTCTTAACGATCCATACAATTACTCATATGTACGGCTTCACATTAGACGTCATTGCCGTTGTACCACAAATACTTCCGGTAAACTTCACGTTACTTTGATGCAATTATAGAAAAAGCAATAAGAGAAATATGAATAGCTTTCCAAAGATAATAACTGAATTTCTCTATTGAATACATCAACATTATTTAATTTTCCATTTTCATTAACAACCATTTCAAATTCATGGAGCTAATTCATCTCGTTGTAACTCTGTTTAAATGATTATATCGCATACCAAACACGAATTCATATAACGAAGTAGATTGTGGGAAGCACATGAGGTATCCATGAAGGGATCGGTATGAATTCCAGTTTGGGGAGCTCAATGACTTTATCCATAGTAGGAAGATTTTTTTTTCGCTCATTCAACTATAAATTTAACGACATAAACCCATAATCTCCCAACATAAATTTTTTTCAGTTTGTGTTCGGTCACTCGCTCCTTCCGTCACCGTTTCTATCTCGTAACCACAATTATTCTCAATCGCGTGAAAGTTTTCAAGTATATAGGTATGCATACACACTAACGGCCGGCGCATTGACCGGACACCGGTCCAAGTATAACGGGCTCGCTGTGCACGCGGTTCAGCATTCAATATGACAAATGAAGATGGAAATTAAAAAGGAGAAAAAAAGAAGAAAATGGATAGACATCTCGGACATAATACAGTAATCGAATCTTTGCATGCAACAAAGTGAATATTCATATGTTTATTAATATATCCAAGTTTTTTTTTTGCTTTTCCATTCTGAATGGGAATACACTCTGTCAAAAGCTTCGAAGCGTGTTAGAGAGCGCGTTGTTGTTGCATAACGTTTCATTGTTTACTTGGCAAATGGTGTTGTGACTTCATGTGAAAATTGCGGAAAAATTTCCTTGAAGTAAAAGACTATTAATATTATTGGACACAATAGAAAAAAAAGAACAATGGGCCCTCACCGTGAAATTGGAACGGATATTGCTGTGACAATTATTCAAATTATTGTTTAATAAAATTGAACATCACCTTGTAAGAAGTCGTTCTCCTTCCAAGTTGTTTATAAATCGTAAATTCATATATTCATTTATTTTATTCATGTACCAATTGACATTTGAATGTGGCGAAATATATTTCTGTTATTATCATTTCGTAACTGTTGATATGAAAACTTGTGCATATTTTCGTGCCAATGACGATTATATTTGTTTCAGTGATAATTTATACTCTGATCATCAAACAATCGACGTCGTTGGGATATAAAATTTATTTAATTAACTGTCAGTTGTAATTTTCCAATCTGAAATAGTGCGATGGTAATTAAGATGACGAATATCATGATGTCTCGGATGAATTTCCTTTTTTGAAGATGTTTCCGACTTGTGATGCATGAAATATGAATTACTACGTAAAGTCATTCCTTCAATTTAATTTAACACGAAAAAAAATTATTCCCTCTCTCACACTCTCTCATAACCATCGTACATGGTGATCAAATTGCTTGTCGAGGTATTACCCAACAATTTTCGCGGCTCCGATCGACTTCATCGACATAAAAATCTCATCGAGAATGTATGCGCGCGCAGGTTCAGCCGCCGGCAATAAACTCCGTTATATACTGAATGCGCGAATACATTCGTTCAATGTTTTATTGCTTTTTTCGATATTTCCGTAGCCTATCAATGAGATTTTGGCACATGTTCTCACAGAGGAATGAAAAATTGAAATAAAATATTCGTGTGACGTTCAGTGGAAACAAATTTCGTTGATGCATTGAAATTATACACTCAGTCAACGTTTTATTTTTATTCGTTTGATACTATTTGAATTCGTGTGCATACGTCCTTCAGCGGAACAATTTGATCGAGGTCGCGGTAAAATGCAATTATTTAATCATCGTAGAAGAGGATTAACATTTTCTAACAGCATTATATTCATTTTGTGATTGACCCTCAGCGACTTCCACTAAGTACAATAATCTCACTATAAGTCAATGGCATGCGGGGTCAATCTATACTTTCTACTTGTCACATTGTGTGTAAAGAGAAGATCATTGGAAATAAAACGCGTGAGAAAAATGATCATCGTGTAATTTGCGATAGTAAAATCAACATTTTATACTTTCACATACATTCACGATTATGTCGATAGCGTTGCATTTATACAGACAGATACATGGTCAAGTGAAAACGTTGGAACTCTCTTATGCGTGGCATATTGATCCTAGCTAACAAAAGAAAAAAAAACCTACGACCTTTTCATACATGAATATTTTGTATCGGATGGAAAGCACTTGAAGCATTTCACCAACAGCAAAACCGGACGTCACGGTGCGGATGCTGCGGATGTGTTTATCTTGCAAGTTGTAAAAGTTGTTAAATATAAAGAAAAGACTCGGATTTCTATCTCTGAATTATTAATCTCGGAAAAAATTAATGGGACATTGATTTCTAAATCCTACCACTTTTATTGTTCTTCGCTATTAGTTTGCAATAAATATTTGCAGTCTAGAAATGAATTATCAATGTTTGTTTGGCTGATATTCTTGTGCGCAATCATTTGCGTGAGCGTTTTGTCGACAGACTTTTCATCTAGAATGGCGTGTCCTCTTTTCAGGGAGCGGCCCTACTCTGCAGCATTCCGGAACACACGTCAATACAATTTGTTTTTTTTCATGAGCTCTATGAATGGATTGGATGGATGAAGCAGTAGATGGTGAGCATGGACACAATGAAGAATGGTTGTGACGATTTTGTCACTGTCGTCGCAGTTGGCAATCAATCGAAAGTTGAAAATTTCGTAACTGTATTATCAATTGGAGCAGTGAAAAATGAGTTGTCGTGTTCGTCTAATGGACCGGACACTAATCTCGAAGAGGAAGTAGAGGTTTACAGACTTCCTGGAGAACGTTTGGGATTTGGATTAAAATTTGAAGGTGGTAACAAAACATCAGAGAGGGTTAAGAGACTTTTTGTGCAGAGCTGTGCAGAGGAGAGTCCAGCGAGTCGTGCCGAATGCTCGTGGGGAAGTTTAGGCGAAGGAGATGAAGTTTGTTCAATTGTTTTTTCTTCTTGAAACTCAATTGTGAATGATAATATAACTGAAAATGTAATTGTGAATTGCATACATTGCAGATATTGTCGATTGATGGAGTACCGGTGATGCATATGACTCGTTTGGATTGCGTGAGAAGACTGAAGGATTCTCAATTGGTAATTAAATTACTTGTGCGTTGTCGAGGTGCACTCAAGCCGGAAGTAGTAAGTGCTGAAAGGAAACCTGTACCGGAGAAGTGTAAAATACCACCGGAATTGCCCGCTGCGCCACCACCAGTACCACCAAGAAAACTAAGACATGCACGAGGTTCAGCCGACGGTGAAGCTAATCCTAGTCCAGCAAAAAAAATTAACAAGAATGGTTCACCGAGTATTCATCAATCAAGTAGTGCACGTCCAGCCGGTAGTAACAAATGTGCTATTTATGACAGCTGTAATTCCTCACCAAAGACCACGAACATTAGCAGGAATGGAAGTTTCAAACGATTATCGAAAGAATGCTCACCAGAACTTAACAAACCGAAACAGGTATTGCATCATTTTTATTTCATTGTGATGTCGTCATGGATAAACATTACATTAATCAGATATTTATTTTTAGGATCCGCCCGAAGCGATGATTTACCTTGACGCGCGTTCACAAGATGGATCGAGCACTCATGGCAGCACATCTGATGATACAGGCAGCTCATTGTCAACTGTCGTTGATAGGTTTTCAAGCTCTGATCGCTTCTCCACAACATCTACGACATCAACAGCCTCGGAATTTCCATTCGATTGGAAGGGGGAACGACCAGACGATCAATTTGAAATTGAAAATTCTATTCTCAATGAAACACCAATGAGTGGAATTTTGGAGTCATTTGCACAACTCGATCGTGACTTTTCCATCAATTCATCTGATTATTTACTGAAGCGGCTGGCTAATTCCGAAGCCGTGACACATGTGGAATCAAGAGGTGAAGCTGGTGCAGTTGTTGAAAAGGTTACAGCTGTGGTGGCTCCCAATACTGTTGTCATAGAAGAAACAATGACCCTCCAACCGCCATTGAGCTTTCAAGATGCTCCATTGAGTTATGGTCATGAAGCGAGGCCAGGGATTTTTTATACTGCTGATTTGGCTGCTGATTCTACAACGCATTTTCGACCAATACGTGATGATGCTTCTGTCGTTGAGTGCATCAATGCCGAGAATGAATTGGTATCACAATCTGACGCAAATTCGGACGGGAATGTTGACCCACAGCCATTTCCTTCTACACCACCCCCATTGCCAACAAGGAACCATATTAATACAATATCGGTTAATCAGAAAGACGCGATCACGTCGAACGCAGATTCTAATGTACCTGATAAAAGTTTATCGCTGAGTGACAGCAAGCAAGAGACCCCGATACCGCCAAAGCCTCTGCCGCGAAAGGATTCTAAATTGAAACGAAAGCGGTTGCCACCGCCACCTCCTCCACCCAACACAACTCCAAGGAGAGAACTTCCCCCTCCTGTACCAGTGCGAAATTTAGAAAACCCAGATACAGTAATAAAATCACCACGTGGTCCAATGGGGAATGTGGATGTAGTAGACACTCCAACGAGTCTTTTGCAAGAATCGGAAGAATTGAGTGAACCATCATTATCGAGCGTGAGAAAAAATGAATCCATTGAATTTTCATCATCCGAATCTTCCATTGTTGATCAAAACAGAATGAATGAACCAATTCTAGATGAAAGCCGAATTAATGGGGATCGCATTGATCCAGAATGTGTTGGAATAATCGAAAAAATTCCACCGAAAAGTGAACAGATATTACCAATAAGAGAAACAAATAAAGTTTTCGAAATCATTGAGATGAGAAAAGTGAAAGCACTCCACGATTCATCACGAAATAAACGGAATGAGAACATTGTTCCAAATGAATCTTCAACTGCGTCGTTGAAGAATAAAGATACTGATGATTCCTTTTCCACGGACGATAAATTAAATATAACGACAATTATACCAGCACCGCAAACCAATAAACTATCACCAGAAAAGAAATTGAAGAAAGCATCATCTGAAGATAATGATTCTGTAACTGCTGATAAATGTGTTGTCGATACTTTTGCGAATGAACTCAACCACCCTCATCATGTGAAAGATTCTGCTGGGGATTCGAAGGTCCAACATAATGACAGTAATCTCGATAAACAAACTCGAAATCATGAAGCGAAGGGTTCAGAGCCAAATGGAGAAGAGTATATCGACAGAGAAGATTCCTATTACTCTCCTGATTCAACAATAGATGAGATCGCAGATCCAAAGTCCAACAGCATCATTGATGATGAAAATTACTTCCGTGGAGAAACTGAGTCAAGTTCCGACAGTGATTGTGATGAAAATGAATATTATTGGCAAAGTAATCTTGCTACAATTGGTGAAGAGGAGGAAACACCTTCTTTGGAATACATCGGCATGTTAGTATATCAAGAGTTATAATTTTTTACTCATTCACTCATACGCAATCTTCATTATTCCGCATGCATAGCGATGTATTTATCTTTCAACATACCTCTCACGAGACTTCTTTACAGCCGCGCACATATCGATCATTCGCCTATTATCCACAGCAGGTTTTCGCTTGTGCAATCGATGCTGTGAAAATAATTTTTCATTCACACACCACCCACGGATCGGTTTCGCACCCGGAACGCAAACAGAAATTGATTATCTGTCTGATGAAATGGCATGAATGAATAACTGAAGAGATAGTCAGGATTTTATTTATTTCCTCTATGATACTTTTTATCCTTTTTCTCCCCAACAAAACAGCAAAACGCCTATTTCACGAATGTAGGTTAACTGGCATGCACGAGAAAAGGTTAATTGGGCATTAAAGTGTATACAGGTCAATCGCACAGAATTCGCACGCCCAGCCAATTTGAATTCACGTTATTCGTATATTCATCAGAAAATTGAAAAAATCAAACCATCGCCGATAGAAATGTCCATAAAATCATTGATATTAGTGATTCCCATTCCACGTTCACTTTCGCTGAGCTAATTCCAATGATTGATTCGATATGCATGTATGGATGAGTGTACCAGTAGTCTATGAAATCATACAATGCCTTCACATTCATCTATAGCTTCACTTACTCATGATTATTCATTGATCTTTGACATTTTCAGTAACAATCAAATGAACGAGATCGGCTCAGAAACTGGCGATGTAACAAAGCAATCACATCCATCCACTGTCAGCGAGACGAATGGATTTAATATGAGCGGTGAGTAATAATTTCATTCCAAAGTAAAAATCATCTCGCAGTTAAATTCCAACTCCTTCGCTACGCACTCCTTAAATTATCCCAGCCTATAATGATTGTTTCTTTCAATATTTCCAAACAATATTATTATTTACTCCTCATTTTTCTTCCATTTATCATATTATTTCAGCTTAATTGACGGATTTATCGTTATTTATATATACGGGATATACCAGTTATGAACCACCTACGCCTCGCTCGATACTAAGTGATCCGTGAATATCATTCGCTTTGTCTCCAATAATGCATTACAATTATGACTGCAGAATAGAAACCCAATAAAACGTCGCGATTTCAATCTCATCTGCATAATGATAAATATAAAATAATGTTGAATACTTTGAGAATGGCAGTGGATACAGTACATGATACTTAATATTGGCTATATGTAAATAATATATTTATAAAATGATGCCTCTGAGGTAGATTGGTAAGTGGAAGATATTCAAATCCGCTCGTCAAATGATTGGCCACACCTGGAAAGTGGAAATGACTTTTTGATAGTGTGTAGCGAAGCCACTCAACCATTACAGCTTATATTCAACGAGTGCGCGGGTGTGTGATGACTGTGAGAAAAACCGGTCATTCACGATGCTCAAGAACATAACCTATTGCAAATTTAAAGTAGAATGAACGAGTACTATTCACATATAAATGAATACTTTTTATACGAGTATACATGACGGTATTCAAAAGTGGTAGTGTGTAATATTTGATCAAAATGGTAACTCCATGCTGTGGATTGATAACATACGACACAGTGGTTGCAACAATCGGGTGAAATGCAACCACCAGCTATATCTATCGCTGATAGTTAACGTGATTTTATATTGTATGTATCGTTGACTAAATGTATGAAGAGAAATAGTGTGTGCGAAGAAGTATATAGTGCTTGTGAGCTCCAGTGGCTGACCGCTCTCAAGGTCCCATTCCCCCTTAATCGCCTTCCTTTTCGAGATCTTTCACTCTGTAACTGGTCGAACTTGCAATCGAACCTGGCGATTCCCAACTTGCATTGATACACTTCCCTCTTCTGTGTCGCTCACGATATACTTGCCACATGCCGCTACACTTTTATATGCCAATCGTATGTATAAATGTGTTACGATTGGTAGGCACAGCTATGTTGCATGTGTGAAGTGTATATAACACACTCATACATGTGGAGAATCAACGAGGCGACATTCCACTGGGACTCGAGCACAACTCGCGTTGCAACAACTATTTTACTGACCCAAAGATATTACCGTAGACTATACGGGTGCAAATCACTGCTGTCGGGATATTTAATGTCATGCAGCTTCATAGAAATTCTCGTGGAACTTCAATCGATCCGTCAAACTGATAAAATATCGACTTTTTTGGTTTTTTACAATTTATCGTGACACGATAAACTGGAAGTTGGAATGTAGTGAAATGAAATTCTCCCACAAAAGGTGAATCGCCATTGAAATCGCTGGGGGGTCGCGAGAAAATTTACCAGAGCAAACTCAGCTCGATCACCCAATCATCGTCATTTTATACGCTCACTATAATTTTGTTTTTACCACCGAGAAAGTATCGGATATCTTTGGATATAAACACACTGAATTCCCCGAAAGACTTGTTAAAATTCGCGACAGGCGCGCGCTCGTGCTTCTTAAACTGGTCCTTTTCATGTCGTTTCATTTTTGAATCAGCAGGAGAGCGAGAAAAGGTATGGCCAAAGGGACGCCAAAGGTCCCGGGCGTGATCGTAAAGCAGTGTATACCGCAAAAGCGGCGTTATTACTGACAAAAGTGATCGTTAAATTGCGGGTGAAAGAGGGAAAACGAGTTAGGTGAGTTGAGCAATTGGACTTGGTAGCAAGCTGTACTTCATTCGGTATAAAGACGTCCGAGATTTTTATTTGTGATTCTACATATGAGGGTCAGTAATTCAGGGTGTGAAAAGGTGAACATTGAAAGCATGTGAGCGCGTGTGTAAAAAAAATATATAAAATTTATCGTGGAATCTTTGGAGGGCAATAACTGAAATTGATGACGCCAGTTGGTCCATTCATATAAACATGAAATATTCGTTCACAACGGAGATGCTTCACAGAACGCGACATTGCGGGAATACCTTTTCGTTGTAGAGGAACTTCTGAGTTGTTTTGCTTTTTCTCTTTCCCTTTCTGTCTTCAGGAGGGAGAACAGGCAAGGAAGAAGAGCCACACAGGACAAGACTATAAAGGGCTCGACGACTCGGTCGGAATTATCCGATTTCTCTCATTCACTCTTTTTCATCTTTTCTCTGTCTCGCCATAGACGATTCACAACGAGTCCGCAGTGTCCGCGCGATGTCGCGCTCTTCAAAGGGATTCAACCCTGAAGAACGACACATCCGTTTCAGAAGCCACCAAGTCATTGCGACTCGTCGCCAATGGAATTTACTCTCAGATCAACAATTTTTATTTGCTCTACACTCTATTCCTATTATTTTCTTCCACTTTATTATTTTTCAATCGCTAAGCAAACAATTTTCTCATCACTCCTATTACTCTGTGATTTTAATAGCAACGCAGTTCGGAGAATCGAAATACCAATTTATACCCTCGCATAGCGCGCAAATCAAAATTTATAGTTCAGCAAAGTTGTGTTTTCTTATTTATCTGAACTCCCAACTCTCTTATATGTACATGAGTACCGAATGTACATATGTGGACAAGTACTAAATGTGCGTCAATGAAGCGTGGTGCCGGCGAGTCGGAGGTCCATAAGAGCCCGATGTAAAGTGTGCACGTTGAAACCGAAGAAATTCGACTCCTCAAAGAATCCCCTTTGCTACTTGACGTTATTTCTTTTTATTTCAATTTTTTTTTCTTCCATCTTCTCCTCTTCCTTTTTTTTTCGTTCATGCTGACCATATATATACACTCGACGTACTTGGTGAGAGAAGCACATCAGCGACACTCAACCAAACATCCTATATACCAACTTCATTCTCCATGTACCAATGATGCGGGCGGTTATTGCAATGATCGTTTCACTTTCCATCTCGAGTAACTCGATGTTCAGATGATGCGAACGATGGTTTTTGTATACTTGATCAACCACTTCACGTTCCATCGTTAAATCTGCAACGGAAGAGAAAATACCTGAGTTCATGATGGACACAAATTATGTGAATGCTTAATCCATCATAGCGCAATGAATGTGATCTGCAAATGAAAAGAATATCGAGAATATCAAAAATTGCTGATCATGAATACTTGAATGAATAAAAATTTAATGTTACTCCCAAATAATTTTTATTATTGCATACGGTGCTCCAATGATTCAGCGATGTATTTAGAAATACAATGTGAGATATGTCCAAGACAAAATTTCCTCTTGGTCTGTATGGAGAAAGGGAAAGATGCCGGCAATGTGCCGTGAGTTAAAGGCGTTTGCCGCAGTCCCTCGTCGACGTTCAAGTAGTCAATACGTTCCGCGGGTTTGTGCTACTACTTCTGAACTGTTCCAAGTTGTTACTCAAAAGTTCCTTGTCTGAAAGCACAATCGCCACATTCGCATTTTGTGTTCAGTGAACGAATAAATATACCACAAAATAATTGTGCACATGTACATGACTACGATTGTTTGCATTTCAAAGTGACAATATATTTCGATATACCGAACTACAAGTAGACATAAAAAATTAATTAATCTATCGGTGAGTCAATGATCAGTTATATGATAATCATTGGTGTTGAGTTTGGTAAATATTTCATGAATAAACAATTTTGTCATAAATATTTACATACTTACTAAGATTATAAACAAGTTATGAATGATACATTGGAATAGATATATCACCTCTTATCGCATTAACCAGAATCCAATTTTTTTTTTCTTTCTGCAACATCTTTGAACGATTAATATAAACGATAAAGTTGTGACAGCTTGGGCTCATCGCTCTCGCCTTTCACGGACGTAATATTTATATCTCCCGGTCAGTCGCCCCTCGTTTGCGTGGATTACATGGACACACCGTCCAATTCCAACATGTATACATGGCTACATATATATATGCACATAAATACAAAAATATTTAGTGAAAAGGATATGGATGAGGAAAGTATCCTGTTTCGATAAATTCTCCACATTAAATTCATTGGACGATCGAATAATTTAATCGCACATGTTGTCATTCACTTGTAGAAATATCATTTTCTTCAAGACATTGGTGAATTTTGCCAGTAGATAATACTCGTAATACTCGTCTTGCTTGTTTATATTCGGTGCATGTTACTCCATTTCGTATATAAAAAGAGGATCTGATTTTATCTCGAATGGTGCGCTGCATCAGTGACACGAGACTTGCATTAACTCGAGCATACATCGGATTTAAATCCATACGAAAACATTCGCATCAATTTTAAATTCATCAACCTATTCTTATTCATTCATCTACTCTTTCCTGAATAAAAAGTCGATTGAATTAGCTTCAGATGCATGACCTTGACAGCTGGATTCTCGACTATGATGATGATGTAGAGATTGGTTGCAGACATGACTGGTAATAATGGGCAACACTGCACGTGATACATACATTAAATTATACACATTTAATTTCCGAACCCACACGCGCAAAACACTTGAGAGGCTTCGAAACCAGCTGTTACAAGTATACCTACGTATCAATCAGATAAACCTACTCAAAATGTTTCTAAATATATTTTCATTATTATAAATATTTTATTGCACAGTAGATAAGATAAGAAATTATTGACAAGATAAAAATGTATTTGCAATGAACTCATGCGTTCATGTATACTCATTGTTGACAATTCCTTTAATCAATTGAATTAACGACTTCCTGTCATCATCGTTGATCATTCGCATTTCGCAATGTATATCGGTGTACGCTTGGCGCCAGTGTTGGCCCAGATGTCGGGGAAAATTGGATAAGAACGAGTGGAGTGATATGAAAGAAATGAAAATAAATTTGAAAAATGAAAAGAGCGTGTTCATAGCCCTTGCACAATTAGTCCATTCATCGTTCCTCGTATGGGTATCCATGTGGTATATCCATGTATTTGCGCGTGAGGTTATAATGAATTCACGCTCGATGCTCCGGAGTTGATATATGGACGCTCATATATGCGTTGCATCAATTCGCTGGCGTTCGGACACACCGGAATTATCAAGACCCGGCGCCACGCAGTCAATAACCCGCTACGTAATATGAAGATGGACCACCAATTTAGTTATGTATGTATAAAAATGAAGAAAAAAATGATGAAAAAAAAAAAATACATAGCGGTTTATCTTCACAAAGTCGTTATATTTATAATGATATATTGTTGCCCTTTGATTATTTTTTGATCATGAAACTTATATGAAGTTATATTGCATATTTGTTTGTCAATTAAATCGAAACTCAAATTTCTTGTCTTGGCATGTGCAACAGTCAAATTTAAGAACGCATTAATTAATGCTGATGTGTGGTAGAAAAGGGTGAGATGATGGGGAGAAGTAAATAAAATAATGAGAAAGAGGAACTGAGGTCTGGAACGTGGCTAAAAATAGGCTTTCACTCAACAGCGCCCAAATGGGGCGGAACCCCACGTCAAGGTGATACTCAAAAGAAACTCCCGCGGTCTACCACCGATTTTCGAAGACGCGTGCGTTCACTAATTTGGTTGGATTTTTTACTTGCTCTTTTGAGTTATTATAAAGGCATTTTATATAGATGTTCAATTTATTTACCATGAAATTATGCTATTGAAGATGGAACAACGCGCTTGAGTGTATGGTGACTTTCCAAAGAGACGCGTATTGACAATTTGGCGAGTGGGTTGAATGAAAACGAATTTAAGTGGTGGTGAATTGTTTTATTTCGAAAGCCATCGTGATATAATTCATTTTATGCAAAATTCCTGTGAATGAAATATGGGAACAACAAATTTGAATTTCGTTGGTTTTCCTCGAGTCTTTATTTAATCGGGCGCCATTTGCCACGGAAATCCGGTTCAGTTTGTTTTTTTCTTCTTTTATATATTTCTTTTTTATTTTGACTTTCTCAAGTTAAAAATAGAATAAAGGGAAGGCTCGTTGAGAGCAAGCACGAAGTGACGATTCAGCGCAATCCAATTTCTCTGAAACTTAAACTGATTGCTTCCTTGCACGTGGGCGCGTTAAACACATTTATATTTATGTTCGTCACAAGAGTACAGACAGATTCATATTCGGCTTGTGTATATTTACAATCATGATTGAATTTCGAGAAAAAGTCAATTATATTCCATGAACATACACATAAATTAGGAATTTAATGTTGCTCATGACCTTGCTTCGAATTCCCCATTCCATTCTTTATTCAATTATTTATTTATTATACATCATTTGTGATGCAGAAACAAAGAATGAAAAAAAAAGCATAACCCACAATTTCATTTTTTCTCAATTTCATCTTTGCATTTTTATGGGTAGTCGGCAATTTTTTATAATTACTATATTTATCTTTATCATTCACTTAAGACCCATCAAGTTCACGATATCATTATATATATTTGTATAATATATAATAAGGGATTGGTAAAAATTTGTGTCTCTGACGTTTCACATAGTATAAATCAATCTATTTACCTACTGCCACACAATATCTTGATAAATGAATGTGCCAAACGACCCTAAACTGGAACGTGCACCGTACAAAAGTCATGTCTGTGAATTTAGCAGTTAGGTAAAAGGGACACGAATGAAGAAAAAGCCCAAATGAAAATATGCAAAATAAATTGACGGTGAAAGGAACGTGGGGACATGTTTGGGTTTCACAGTCACATCATGCAATCGGCTATTGAGATAACGGGGCCCCAAATATAGTGGACCGTGTCTTCCAAGTTTGGTCTCATCGGTGCGATGTGAGAGTGGTGTCCCCAAGCGCTTGTCCTCCGCGTGACCAAAGTATACAAGCTTGGGGGGATTAATTTTGTGTGACGATGCAAGAGGGGAAGCTTTATAAAAGTATATAAAGAGTCAAACAAGCCAGAGAGAGAGAGACACTGGCATGAAAGGTAAGGTAAAGAGAGCGGGCAATAAGAGGGTATATGTTATATAGACACTGGTGAGGAGTAAGAAGTTAAGATGGTCCAGCGCGCGCGCTCCGCGGCCAACATCTCCGCAGCCGGAGGTGATGACCTGCTCAAGGCCACCCGCTCCAAACCTCCCAACCCAACAGGCTTGCTGCACTCCCTTGTTTCACATTTATTTTCCTCTTTTCTCGTTTCTCTCTATCTACCATTCGTAATTCTTTTTCTTCTCTCATCTCTATACCATTTTTCCCAATTTTTTCATCTTTCACTCGGGTAATTTTTTGTTTTCACGTTTTTACATCCTTCAAAGAGAAAAAGTCCAATGAAATTTAATCGAGTGATCTCTTCACTTGAATTATTTAAAACCACTCAATTCTTTGTTGTTGAGCACATGTACATGTTTGTGCATAAATATGCAACTGCTGACAATTGAGTGGATGGAGTCAGGGTCAATCGAAGATAAAGCTCTTTGCGATTTATAGACATTTGATTGTCTCGCGCATAAATTTAACCTTGGCTCAAAGAGAAAGAATGGCTCTTGCAACAGCCGGAAATATGTGCGTATACATACAATCGCGTGTGCATCACTAATTGGCGATTGTATACACACATATATGCGCGCAAAAAGCAGCGCGTTCAATATAATGATCGGGTCAATTGGAGTCAATCGCGCAGCTGTGTCCACTCCAAGAGCTATTACTCCCATATATTATTATTACTCACACTCTTCTCACACACATCTCGTGCACATTTTCCAAATTTTCCTTCTATTCTAAAAATAAATTTCATCCATTCCATTCAATATTTGGCGTTCTCATTTTATTCCTCTTCTTTTCTTTTTCCCTCTTTTGTTGTGGTATAAGACGAAACTAAACAAATCCAAAGACAGCGGATAAGAAAGTGGATAAAAGTAAATGCATTCTTCACATTGTTACTCTCATATTATTCGTCCTGTACTGACACTCTTTATTTCTCATTATGGTTGTACTTTCCTTTTGTTTTAACGGGTCGATGCACTTGCAGATATGTATTTTATATCGCGATACCGGGCGCGAACGCCTACAGAAGGGTGGCGTTGTGGGTGGTTAGGGCGAGGCAAAAAATTCGCGTTCCGTGCTGTTGTTTTATTATTGATATATGAATGAATGAAGCGAATTGTTATTTCATAATAAGGTGAGGGCGAAATAGAAAGAACGCGCGTTCTTTCTCGTACGAGAGGAAGTATGAGCCACACGACGGTTCTACATAGTCTTGCGCTCTTGTCTAATCTCTTGGTCGTACTCGTGTCAAACAATGTAAGATATCCCGATTGTCACTTAGTTTACCAATATTTATTCTAGTGGACGCGATGAAGGTGACAGAATGCGCCCCACGAATATGTGCTCCACATCTATTCGCCTCCGCATTGGCCTTCGGGAAAACGTTCGCGCGCCCGCAACATTAGCCACAGCACCCGGTGAAAGTTTTGCAAAGTACCTTTATGTATATCTGCTCGCTCTCGATTCACCAACGAACTTCACATTGAGATTCATGACTTAGATACATCACGAGTTGTGTGGTATAAACCACTCGCCATATCAAAATTCTTTGCTCGCTAACTCGTGGATGGATGCACGCGCCGGATTTAATGTACATCGTGATTTTAATCCACAATGCCATCGCTCAATAACATTCACGCGGTAAATATTCCCATTACCTTGTGAATCATCACGAAATTTTCTATATAACGTGGCGATTGAATTCTGACACATCACCAGGAAATGTCCGATATATTTATTAGTATTCAATAATTACTAATGAGTCCATATAATTATTTAATCGTTATGACTTTTTGTTCAGACTTGCATTACTCATAATTAATTCCAATTAAATTTGTTACTGCTTCGTTTCCTGTGCCCATAAAAACGTTGGATTTTATAAAGCTTTAAATGTTCTAAAACCAAATGCTGACTCAATGTGAGGTATGCGGTGTAGTTTTGCTGAATAAAATATTACAAAATTTAAATTCCGGTTCTTGTGGCATCATCACCGATCCATAAAAGATAGAAACAACGTTCCTCCATCTCCACGGAAATACTTTGCTATTCATGACGATGATTAGTTCTCTATATTCAAAATATACGTATTTATATATATAT
>JABMBR010001156.1:0-31282 GCA_018881525.1 Meteorus sp. PSUC_FEM 10030008
TATATAGATAAATGTTATACTATGTACACAGCAGAACAGAGTATAATGTTACTAACACCTACATGCATATTCCAAATAGCTCGGCCGCAGGGATAGCGAACCAGACACTCTGCAGATACGAAATGCTCTATTCTATCTCTCACTCTATTCCCTGCGTTCTCTCAACCCACAGGGAATATATGGACCGATGCAGGTGACCCGACCTACATACGAATTTGGCACGAATTTAGGCGCTCAAACCGTGGATATATTCCAGCCCTGTCGACACAAAACACACACTTCACTAAATACATATACAACATTTACATCTCTCGCATTTTCAATTCAACTTCTTGACATTTCTACATTTTGTTCCTACATTACGAACATTTGAATTTTCATGTTATTGTTGTACAATTGACAGTGAACAATTTCACAGAATTCAATTGATTCTTTTCTTTTTACAATTGTAAAAATAAAAATTTCAATTTTTCTTTGTACTTATCATTTTTGTTATTTTTCCATTTGAAACGATTCGATAGAAAAATATTTTTTTTTTTATTTGTTAAATAAACATCCGGGCTTCAAAGCACTTTGATGTGTACTCCTTCGTCTTGTGTGAAACTGTGTGAGAATGTGTGTGTGTGTGTGTGTGTGTGTGGGTTGGAGTGTGTATAGAGATTCACGAGGCTCTTTCCTATTACTACGGAAAGTTTTGTTGAAGCTACTGTGTGTCTATTACCCACTGAAGATATTGCTTGTGCTTCAACATTGCAAACTGAACTATTTCAACGTCTTGTGGGATGTGGGATTCATTGGTTGTATAAACCACTAAGTCGAGATAAACTATTCTCAATAAGTCGAGCGATTCATGTATTGATAGATGTTGTCTTTTGTGTGGATCTGAAAATGAATTCAAACATTTTTATAACAATCGTTGAATAGATTTTCAGACGTCTCCATTCAAATGAATATCTGCAGTGAGAAATTGACAATTTAGAGATTATTTTTGGAATTATCGATTTAATAGTTCGTGATTATTAATAATTAAGGGATGGTGGAATTAATTATTATTGATAATCTTTCATCAAGTTATACTGGAGTAAAAAATAATTTAAACTATTGACATGTCCATGAAATTCTCATTATAATTTCGTGTAAACTCGTTCACGTTTGTATTAAATATGAAATTTTGATTAGCATTCGAGAAGTTTATTCATTGTTAATTCAAATAATTCCACAACTCATTCTGGGTGGTGATGAATTTGTTTCTTATTTGTTTTTTTCGCTCTCCGTCATGTTTTCTTTTCGTGTTTTTTTTTTTGTGAGGCTAAAAATGAAGCAAGCGAAGTTGTTTATGCAGTGAGATAGGATTATTCTCATACACGTGGATATTTAATCCTCGTGAAATAAATACGATTAATATGCAACGCTTGTCCGAGGAAGAAAAACTGTCGCGTGTTTACTAATTAAACTGAAATAAAATTGAACGAGAGGAGAAGACAAAATAACTGTTGGGATAACTAAATTAAATTAAATAACTCGACACTGCTAGTTGAATAATTAATTTGACACTCGAATCGTGTCAATTTTATTTTTCTTATTATTGTCTGATTGTAAATTATCAATTCTCATTTCAAAAGATATAATGACGAATGATATTCCACCTATTGACAGGTAACATGAATATTAATTCAATCATTCTCAAATCGGTTTTTAGTTCCAATGTAAATGCCAACTGCAATGAGAGACACGTTGTGAAAATGGATGACAGAGAGGTATAACGGAGGGAAAACGAGGAGTTAGAACGTGAGGGAAAATAGAAAACGGGACATGGAGACAATAATTTCTCTGGTGAACTATAAATTCCGAGTTAAAATCCAACCGGATAGGATTTAGTTTGCGGTATATTCTCCACCCTACTCTCTCTCTCTCTCTCTTCCTTTATCACTCTCTCCTGCTCTCTGGATCTCAACTTCTCCCACTTTACCCTTTCAACATCCGTCAGAACATGCAGAAATGAGAGCTTTCAATCCCAGTGGATGTTCCATAATTAAAATTATGGAAAATTTCAAAGTTCTTATACTAATCCATAGATTATTTATTTAATAATGTTCTGCATATCCGTGAAATAATTTTGCTGCTGTTCATCTTCGTTTCTGTGTTGTTTTAAAATTATAATTAACAGAATCGTGAATATTGAATGGAAAAATTACCGTTGGATGAATAACGTTGATGAATAATTTTCTAATGAAGTTTGAACTGTTGAGAAAAAATTTTTTTTCATTCGTAAATGGATAAAATTATTATTATTATTACTCAATTCAACATACATTCAGTTTACACACGAAGATATGCACTCGATCGAACAATCTGCATGCATTCACTAACGCGTAGTGATAACGTCCGTAAATAGTCGGACGACTTGAAAATCAATTTCTCCAATTCAAAGTTGATTAAGCGGAATAAAAATCCAAATGGAAATATCAAATGATGAGATGATAAATTGGAAATTTATGCTCAATTGATTCTTCAGTTGGCAAAAGTCATAATATTGGAATCGTGTTCACGGAATTAATTATTATTCATCGAAATTAATATTTGAATAAAGAATGTTAACATGAATTCAATAAAAACCAGAAATTTTTATTCTTCCAATTCAAAATCGAATCAGACCATTCCACTTCTATATAAAATAAAAAAATTGACAATATTGAAATTTATATATCCCAGAGTGATCGTTGAAATGAATTTTAATTCAATAGTAACAAAAAAAAAAAAAACACCACGTCACGGTAAGAATTTTCTCAAATCGATCAATCTCATTACACAACCCCACATTCTCCCAATAAGAAATTGTGGCATTTCAGTACCGACAAATTATCCAATCCCCAAAAGGGATATTCATATAAAAATACCCCATAAACGTTAATCAAAACTATTGGATTCAAATAGCGAGAACAAACTGGAACCAAAAAAAAACCCCCCAACAGCTTTTCCATTACAGCTTCAGATATACATCAATGCTCAGTGACACGAATCGGTTTAATAAAATTCACTTGAAATATAAACGAACACCGACAATGTCACACAGTGAAGCAGACAATACGAAGCAAATTATTTTCCAAAAGCAAAGCAACAAAAAATTGTAATAACTGTAATAAATGTCTCTTATCTGCAAGTACACAATTCATAAATAAATCGATATCAGTCAACACAGCCATACATCATCCAATTTATCTCATGAATGTTTAACTACTCATAATTATTATTCCAAAATTTCCATCAACAAACGACCAGTCATGCCCAAATAATATTTACAATTGACATCGATATGACTCATCAATATAATGCAAACAACAATCAATAGCTCATCAGAATATGGAAACAGTATTTGCTTGGAATATTGTTTGTCATATTCATACACGCACGTTGGATAAGTGGAGAATGAAGGACATGAGGTCATTTGAGGAACAGCAATACAGTTCAATGAACGTTTTATATTAACCAGTTATACCAACAAATTAACGTCTAATTCTCATCAAACGTTTCATCCCCACAATTCACCCCACTTGCTCTAATTTAACACCAACCCAATCGCTCGATTTCCAAACAGTAATCGACAATTTGAAACATAATTCTATCAATCCACTGTCGCGACGTGTCTATGTATCAATTTTCATTCTCATCTGCACAAATAGCGAGGAAGTGATAAAGCAAATTCACAGAGACAGTTTTAGTTCAGTTATGATTAGTTGAGTGGAAGGAGAAGTGAAAATTGTGAATAGTACACACTTGTAGTGTTGATTTGTGTAGGTGCTTGTCTGTTGGTCTATTAAATTTGTTGGTGAAGATGTGGAAGTATCAACAAAAATAAAAAAATTCTTATTCTGCCTTGCACAGATGTCCCAACACATTTAACGTAAATAAACTATCATAAATGAATGGACGAGTATTTTATATGTGGTGGATGGTCGAATAGGGTCAAATCCTTTTGCCCAGTAGTAAAGCTTCGCTTTAGGATTATTACGTCAAGCGAGAGAGAACATATTGTGGGATTTTATCGACGTGGGTTATGTATAGAGTGAAATTTCGTTGTGAGCAATCGTTGGGACAAAAAATACTCATGTTATACGAAGGTGAATTGGTTATGGGAGCAGATTGCTTACAGTGAGGTTTTTTTCTAGGGATTCTGGGTTTTTTCCGTTCTTTTTTTATTGTTCGAAACCAAATTGGTTGAGAGCAAACAGATGATGATGTGTTCTTCTCTCCTGAAAAAAAAAAATGGTTCAATTAATTAATTGAATTTAGTTACGTTGATGATGAATTGATAGGAATTTTTCTGAGTTCAAACATTTTTGTTTTTCGATTTAATTATTTCATTTATTTTTCATTGCGGTGAAATTTTTCAAGTAGATCAAACAAAGGAATTAAATTTATATGTCATGAATATTTCGTGTTGTATTTTTGTGGAAGTGAGTGACGAATGTTGAAAATAGCATTGGCAATGAATTTGAAATCGGTACAGTGAGTAAAAGCTGTATAAGGACTATTATTTGAGAGGATGAACGAATGGTACAAAAATACAATGAACAAACTCGTCAATTCTCTGTAACTTTCAAATGTCATTGGATATATCTGTCGGTGCATTCACATGCGTTCATCAGTTTTTTCTATGTCGGAAGCTAATGAATGCAGTCAGGTCAATTGTTACGATACGTGTTCGTGGAAAAAAAAAATCGATACGAATTCAAATTAGTTCAACTAAACGTGGAGATAACATGGAGATATATAGGATGAATGGATGGATGAAATAATAGAAAAATGTAGTTAATAATTGAATTTTTTTCCTTTTTTTTTTGCTATCTTATCAATAATGTGATAGTCAAGCTGAACGGTCCACAACGATCATCAACTGATGTTAAATCAGTTCAACCATCGTCAATATAATTCGTATATGTTGCAATAGAGAATGGAGTAGCTATCGGTTGTAATGTGCCTGGGGATTTGCTCGAATCCAGGTTAATCGCGACGGCGTGTCGACTTTTAGTTGTGGCTGTGTGGATATCCCCATCTCACAACTCAATTCCTCCCTCGCTTACATCTCACTCCAACCTCCTCTTGTTGTACTCTCGTTTGTAATAAAAAAAGTGAAGAAGCACATCGTGTATGTGCATGGACCCTATTCGTTATATTCGCTCGAGGCATTTTCAACAATATTTATTGGCCGTGACTTAAAAATGACTCCGTATTGAGGTCGTTGTGTACAATGTGAAGAGGAGAGAAATGAAAATGAGAGTTGGTATGAAATAGTTGTAGGGAAACAATTTATTTTTCATATTTTTCACATGGGAAATTACGATACGTCAACTATTTTTGTTTAATTGTTATCAAAAATTAAGTTGTGGTAAACGATTGTTCAATAACGATGATGGTAAGGATAAATAGTGAAAAGAAAAAAATTAAGTGAGAGCTTAAAAGCTGAAGATATGACGCTTAGTAAGGAGAAAAAGTCAATGTGCTTGAGGCAAGAGGTGACTATTCACGTTCACCATTATTTTTACAAGCAATACAGCAACTTTTTCCCCCTCATCTGCTTCTTCTTTTTTTTTACTCTTTTTTTTTTACTTTCTTCAGTATTTTTTCTTTATGGTCCATTGAGATGTTTTTTCGACGTGACTTTGAGAGACTACACAAACACAAAATAACATTTTTATGTTGCTGATATAAAATTGATGTGACGTTATCGAGTCCATGCACGATAATTCGAATTATTTTTGTACCTGAGTGATATAATGGTGTTACTTCGATGGAAATACCGACATTTTCATTATAAAAATTTCCTTGTGAGTTTTTCAATCGGAAAGAGAGAAAAAATTTGTTTATTGTGATTGATTTATTGATGTAGTTAATTGTGTGTTTTTTTTTCATTTACAAAAGCTGAATTCAACAGTGTAAAATGAAATATTCCTCGTGGAAAATAGAGGGAAAATATTGATGAGGAATTTTCATGAAGCGTACAAAATATTTTATCAGTTTTGCCCTCTTCTTTTTTTTTCCCATTGATTCGATCGTGATGTTAGTCAGAACAAATATTATATCGAATAATAATTCAAATTCCTGAATATGGAACACCAATAAAGAAGAAAATTGTTTATTTTACAACATTTAGCTCATCTGAAAATAATTAAAAATAATATTCGTTGTATGTAAATGGATGAAACATGTTGACATAGTTTGATTCCATCTTCTACTATTTTCTCACGTTGCATAACGAACTCACTCGAATAAATATAGTGGTAAATATTAATATGAATCACAAAGGTTAAAACGATCTTTACTCTGATTTGATTAGAATGGTCAAACATTACCAGAATTATTTCTATAAATTAAATGAACGATTGCGAATTCTTTGCGATAATATTCGAAATTTCAACTGAAAATAAATCAGAATAAATATTGACACTAACAACAAATGCAGCATTTGTTTATAAGTCAATTATGACACATTCGAACGACTGCGCTTACTTTCATTCCTCCTTCATTTATGTTCTATTCACCCAAGTTCTCTTCTGGTTTTTCCAACATGGTGATGTAAACATTTATATAAACGCAAGACCGATAAAATTTTCGTGTGCTTCGTTTTTTTTACCTCATGCATTTAAATAATTCCACCAACAGACGAAGAATCGTAAGAAGACGGAAAAAATGAGCTACGGAAGAGAGATAAAAAATTATTACTTGAAAAGCATTCTCGACTGTGAGTAGTCAACTTGAAGAGCCATCTCTTCATCAAACAAAATAAAAAATCAAACGTAATAAAAGTAAGAAAAAAAAATTGAACGACATTCATAATAATTTCCATTCATTACAATTTTATTTCTTCCCAAAGAGAACTAACACTCATTAAATATTTCATTATAATTAAAATAAAATTATTCTGTCAAGTATTTCCATTCATATTCTTCCATTCCAAATCAAAGAATTGTCACATCCCTAATCAAATTTGTACAAATGTTGATAAATCAAATTCAACGTAACAAATTTCATCAATCTCTCATTTTTATCTTCATTTCATTCTATTGACAATAATTTCCACCAAAGAATTACCAAGGCGTCAACAATACAGATCCAACCCCACGTCTACAACAACCCTCATCACATGAATCAATTTGTACAAGACGAACAATCAATCACTCATAGTGATACTAAATCAATAAGTCGTTGGATCGTATATAAATATAATTATAGAATAAATAATCTTAATTATTACATCGAACTCAATCATTCATCCAACAACTATTCATCATTAACGTATTGTACTTCATTACCAGGCTGTTATACACATCAATACACGATGCACATGGCTGCTATTTGTTTTGTGTTGTACATATTTGTTCAACCCAACATTCCACGCATCAATGTACCCGCGTAGCACACTAATTACCACCGGACTATTCAGTTCATCTTCGATAGTGGATAACTACCACATATACATCACACATTCAACATTTGCACAAACATTCACTCGTCACATATTCACATTCGACCTAAAAACGATACCAAAAGTGAAACAATGCAACAAATAATAATTATCAACAATAAAGTCAAATGCAGAAAGATAAAAAATAAAAAACCGTAAAATTTTTGATTGTAAATTAATTTGTCTTGTTAGTTAATTTATTAATTTATCAATTAATCAACAGGCTTTGTTAATGATGCTTTTTGAATTTATTCAAACAATCTGTATAATACATCAAATAAAATTTGTGAATATATTTATGTATATATGTGTAGTGAAATACACTCACGAATTGCGAATATATAACTGGAACGAGAGAACATTTACGCGAGAATATTCGACGTGAAACTTCGAAGCGAATGTATACAGTAGGAAGCATTGGACCATTTTCCGTATAGCCACACGTTCATTTGCTTGAGTATGCAGCAAGAACAACTGGAGCGAATAATATTCCGACCGTCCGCTTTACACATTCAAACCCTGCGTACACCTTCACTCCAAGTCCACGCACAACCCTACATGTATCTACATTTTATAGAACTTTATACCGACAGTTAACGTCCAAACTGTGTTTATTTGGATAAACTTGATATTCATTAATTCTGTATTCAAAGATAACTTTGAATTCATCACTGCAGTATCGGGGTAATTTCCAAATTGGATTCAATGACGTTTCTTTTTTTTCTTTTATTCATTTGGTGAAGACAAAATTATTCGAGGGTAATTACTCTGTTGGATATCTTTGTCTTCATTGTGGGGTTGTTGTTTTTTTCTGTTGAATTTTATGGCAGTTGGTCGTTTTGTTGATTTTTTTCTTAAGTTAAGAATGAATCACCTGAGTGGAAAATTTTAGTAACGCGATCGAACAATTAATGAGAGTTATTCTTGTTTGAAGAAAAAGTAAAAGATACGAATTTGATTGTTCAAAATCTGTCAGAGTTGATGGAGATCGTGCAGTTTTATTCAAATAAAATTGTCAATTGCATTAAAATGAATTTTTTACTTGAAATAAAATTATTCATATGCCAACTCGGTTAGAGCCGAATGAAAATTCGAATTATCAATCGATATTTCATTTATTCCCATTCCTCTTTCTCTTTCACCATTATCCTAACTTTTCCATTGAACTATTATTTATCCATTTTATATAAATTATCCACAATTTTCTTCTCCATACTCTTTATCTTTCATCCCCACATGCACACAAACACATACGCCCACACTGGCGATATCATTTCACCCCATCGATATTCTTTATGGAATAAAATTTTCCTCAAGGCGGTACGAGAGCGTGCGCACGTGTTTGGGCACTTTGCCACGCAATCTTGGCTCGTTTGCCATTTTATTTATTTTCCCATAGACAGAATACAAAAAAAAGAATAAAAAACATCAAGGAAGAATGAAAAGAAAAAAAACGAATAAGCTGGAAAAAAAATGAGGATACAGAGATAAAAAAACAACAACATTAAAACAAAAATAAAAAATTATAATACATCTATACACGAGAGGTGAATTTAAACTGCATCGTGAAGACTTTCTCACAAAGTCTACTGGACTAATCTATAAGAGTGCCAGTGATATAGACCCAGAACGTGTCTCCAACTTTATTCCCCTTTATCACTCTGTTCCACTGTCTTTCTCCATTCCTCTATTTTTTTTTTCTTATCCAATTCTCCATTTTTTTCTCGTACTTTTATCGCAACCCCACGGTCTCAACGTCCACGTACACTGCACAATCGAACCAACCGAACATCTTATATAGAGTCATAGTAAACTGCGAGTAAAGACATGGAGTAAAACAATTACACCACTGACCGGAAGCACAAAGAGTAATGGGTCATTAGATCACACACGTACTTTTTCAATTCTTTTATTTTCACTTCTACATTTTCTCTCATGTTCTGATCATTTCTTCAATCTCATTCTATTTGTTATCACGATGTGATCAAATACATTGGTTAATTATTTATAAATCTAATGTTGATGCACTTTTTTTTTATTGTGTTACAGCCATGCGATGGATCAAGTGATTATCGTGCTGAGCAATGCAGTGCATTTGATAATATTCTGTACAGTGGACAATTGTTGAAATGGTATGTTCATCACGATCCGTCAAGACCATGTTCGTTAATTTGTCGTGGTGTACCAATGGATTCATCATCATTTACGTCATCATCAACATCACCTCGTGATGATCACCTTGGCAAAGTCATTGTGCATGATGATATACAGAATAAATTGGATGGTAATGTCGATCATATTGATGAGGATAGTTTGGTGGAATTGGACACGGACGATACAATTGTCGTGCAACTCGCTGACAAAGTTGAGGATGGCACGAAGTGTCACGCTGATGGAATGGACGTTTGTATTGGTGGGTCTTGTACGGTGAGTGTTTGATGCAATATTCATGTGTTTTTTTAACTTTAATTGTGAATTGTTATTTTGGATTTATTTCCTTTAGCAAGTGAGCAATTCCTACTCTGAAAATTTTTGGAATTAGGAATATAATTGAATTTCATTTTGAGATGGAGAACTGGAACAATTTATGAGAGACATAATTGGATTAAAATGTTTGAAATGATTGACAGTATTGAGAAATTGTGATAGTGTTTGATAAGAGTGGCGAGAATATGAAAATATCTTTGGTGACCTGAGATAATTTGAAGTGATTCAATTAGCAAAATAGGATCATGAATATTCCAATCCTCCTCATTATAAATCGCAGTTTTGGATTCAGAAGTAGAACACGATCGGTTTTTACGTTTCTGCAAATTACTATTCATCAAACTGGGATGTTCATCATCATAATTCAAACAAACAAGTCGTTTCGCTTAGGTTCCAATAATGAAAAATATTCCAACAGAGTATCTGCTATTTTAGCGATGAAAATAAGAAAAAATTCTGCTCTCTATGAATTTGTCGCATGATATAACATAAATGCAAATTTTCGGATTTCTTTTTCCAACTACTTTCGACATAGCTCATGTTGAACATACTCCTACATCCAACCAAACACACATGACATCCAAACCAGTATTTTTAGTTCTAAAGAATTCGGGAAATGTCAAGATGCCATGATCATCCAAGAGTAAATTCGAACCAATATCAATACCGCATTTCATCACGTCTTTATCACCTGACGTTCATGAAAAATGTCGACCAATATGCTTGATTAAGAACGATTCCAATATCTGCATTTTCCATCATAAGTTCCATTGAATATCCAACATTCACCTGGGTCAACTGACAATAGAAAAACAAATAAAACAAGAGACAAAAATATGTGAATAATTGGCGTCATTTTTTACATGTGGACAATCTTGAAAGTTTCATGGATGACAATATAAATAATCACCTGAAGCGCATGCCATGACAGGCAGCGCAGAGAGCCAACGTCTGCGTAATTAAGCGTCGAGGTCGGATGAAAGTCACTAACTAGCTTACCCATTATTAAATGCACATAGTTTCTCACCACTCTATCGCATTTCCTCTCTTTCCCTCATGTTATGAGCTATGGCGCAGCTTTGGATGAGTAAAGAGATGAAAGTATGTATACACATACAGAGAATATATGTGCGAACGAAGCGAGAATGAAGTTCAGCCATATATTTACATATACACTCACACATTCAATTCCAAATGAATCCACGAATTTATCTGCAAGTCACTTGGTCCTCAACCAGATATGCATAACTATATTTGTTCTGATAATTGCACAAACGAAATGTTGATTTTGAAAGGCTGTTGAATATAATAGCAAAACTGTCGAGACTTTGAATTAACATAGGAACATGTTTCCACATTGAATTCACACATATGGTTTGGTTAGTAGGCAGCATTTTCTTTATCAATATTGATTCATATGTAATTATTCATCATTTTTCTCGTTCTTTTTCATTTTTTCTACTCTATACATCCCCTTGTAGACAGTAAAAAGTGAGAGACTCGTTTGAACAGGTCACATAAGAGTCATCAGAGTCAACCAAAAGCTCTTTTATTTTTCTCCCTTTTTTTTTGTCTTCTCTCACTCATTCTCATGGACTTTCATCTTTTCTCACGTGCTTGCTCACCACATCTCGACGAGGAGAAACGACGATGGAACTTCAACTTGTGTGTTTCACTCTAAATATATATATGATGCGCCAATCCCATTTCTTCATTCTTCTTTTCTCTTCGTACTCTATTTTTTTTCGATGAAAACGTGCGATATACTGTTTGTACACCCTTTCATATATATACACATGTTGCAACATACATATATAGACAACTATGAAAAAGAGGAAAGAAAGGGGGTAGGAGTGAGAGTGGGAGAGTGCAAGTCTTTTGCTTGTTTCTCGCCTTTTTGTTTTTTATCTTTCTTTATTCACCCTGTATGTCCTCGAGTCGACCCACCACGTATTACATGCAAAGCTCTTTTACAATTTCTTATACTCATTCCCAACTTCATATATCTGTATTTTTTTTTTCTTTCTTTTCTTCCTATTCAGACATTTTGTTTGTATGCATAGATATTTATAATATTTTTTTCTTTGCTTTTGTCATTATATTATTATGTATTGTTACATTTTTATTCACTACACATATGAACAAACATTGCTTTCGACTATTTTTATCATAAAGCTCGATGGAGAAAAAATTGTTTCCCCCTCTGTTTTCCATTTGACGTTTTTTTTTCTTCCACATGTGAACATGTATGTTTATGATTTATATCTGGATATGTATACGAAGGGAATATGTTTGACATGTTTCAAGGGACGTAAACCATCTGAACTGACAGTGGTTTTCAAGCGGCCAGATAAGGCATGAATAATATATAAAAACCTCCCGAATGTCTCATGTGCAACGCGCCATATGCATATGCTTATACATACGTTCCACAATATGAATGACAAATCAGGATTCATCGCATACCTCTGTTATATAAATGCGTACAGTTCAACATTTGACGTTAGATAATTTATAATGAAAATTTATCTTTGGCTTTTCTGAAGGAGAGTTCATGAATTTGTGTAAATGTTCAGACTTTCAGTGATGAAATTTATAAACTGGATCTGCAATGCTGATAAATTTCATAATTATTTCTGCTCTCATGGAAAATAATCGAAGAATAATTAACAACAGTTGTTGATTGAATAGAATTTCATGTAGGAGTGTTGGAGAATTTTTTTCATCGACTTCAATTTTATTTATCAGGCAGGATGATAAATAAACAATTTCGGAGGTATCAAGGAAAGTGTTTTCTTTAAATATTGATGGGAAGTGATAAAAAAGTGAGGCTTTAAAATTCTATTTCACAATGAACTATTTGTGTTATTCCATCGTCTTCTATGAATCATTTAATCAATATTATTCATGAATTCCCATCTGCTCAACTTATATATCAACAAAATCATTTCATATATATTCATATAGATATATATAACACAACTACTATTTTTTATATTTTTTTTTTCACCCCTTTTTCAATTTCATTGTTCACAGATTGTGGGCTGTGATATGAGGGTGGGCAGTGGCAAGACCAAGGACGTCTGTGGAGTATGCGGTGGTAATGGATCGAGCTGCCAAGTGAGATACTCCTGGAGTCTGGAATCAATATCGGCTTGTTCCAAGTCCTGTGGTGGCGGTAAATGAGGATTTATTTTTAATGCCTCGTTTCATATCGATCGTGTTATATATTTTCCTTTCATTATAATGTACACACAAATGAGAAAAAAACATCACAAAGCATTATCATTGGATTATAAATTTAATAGATTAATATACGTTTAGGATAATTTTAGTAAACAAATTATTGTAAAATTGTTTATACACAAACGATACAGCTTGAAATAATTTTCGAAGATTAATTTGAATGAAATTTGGATAAAATAGCACAACAATTATTTCCCATTCTTGTGTGCAGGTTTCAAAATGGCAATGGCCATTTGCAAACCATTGAATGATGACAGCGTGACTGATGATACAAATTGCGATGCTGATGAGAGACCAGCAAAAACATTAGTTCCATGCAACACTCATCCATGCTCAACTAAGTATAAAATTATTTATGTGCAAACATCAACCATTATTTTTATTTTATTGTTGTATCCTTCTTTCACACCTTAACCACATCATATGACACAATTTATCATCACCAAATGCATTAAACGATAAAAGAATACAATGAAACAGTAAGAAAAAAAGCTGGGATTCATGACATCTCTTTTCACCCAGATTTAACAAGTCTACCTCATTCTTTTTCACTACATCTTCCACTTTTTCTTCATCCTCCATCACCTCCCACTTTACCTCTCACTTTTCATTATATTTTTTACTTGTATTCTGTGTGCTGCCGACAACACAGTTGTAAATACAATGCGGCAAAATAGTTTTCAACCATTTTGTTAAAGGACAGACAGGCGGCAGTGAAATAATTTTTTTTTTCTCTCGGCACCAAGCCAAAGAGTTTTCAAATAGCATCGCAACAGAGAATAAGAATATTTGTATATATGTATGTGTAAAAAAAAAGCGAGTGATATATATGAAGAATACACAAGGACGGATAGTGAGAGAATGAAGAGAAGGAAAGAAAAAAAAATTGTGGCAGTAGGTGAAAGAAACAGAGAAAGAGAAAATCGTGGGTCCAACTGCCATTCCACATTGCAATACACAGACCCTTATTTTCTCTTATATTTATTATTATTTTTTTTTTATTCATCCCTCCCTAACTCTTGAACGACCATTAGCCAAGAGAAAGGACTTGTGTTATATCCATTTCTTTTTTTTTATCCCTATGCTCGTACTATTTTTATTCATCCCATTTTTATTCTCCTCTCTTGTTTTCTCTCGCCACTCTTTTCACTTATTTTTTTTTTCCCTCCATTCCATTTTAAAAATGAACAAGTACGAAAAAAATCAGCCAGGTTTTTTTCTATAGATAAAAGCAACGAGAGTTTTTTTTTTATCAAACAAACTCAGATGCTTTGACACATTTGATTTTATGCTAACAATAAAATTTCAAAGAATTTTATGTGTATGACAAATTGCATAGCAAGAACAGGACAGAAGTGAATTGATTTTGAATGTTGAAATTGCTTGCGTTATTATCAGCAATGTTGGTCAATACTGATGTGCATTCAAGTGGGCTAAGCGTTTATGCACCAGTCGTCGCGCAAATTCGAATCTAAAGCGAATAGAATGGGTGATAATACCAAATCTTGTGTGATTCTGTCTTTGCTTATACATGTGTGTATGTATGTTCAAATACATGCAAGGTTTGTTAATAAATCACCAGCCGCTGTGCGAAAGTGTAAGCGAGAAATGTGTGTGTGTGTGTGTTTCATGTGTCGAGCAAATGGTATATAGATATGGTCGTTGGTAATAGGCAAGGTGAGGTTGAGGTAGGGGCAACACCGTCGTTAAATCGCACTAATTGCTTCACTCTCCCCCTTCATTCCATCTATATATCCAAAGCTGAGCTCTACGCTTTCTCGTATTTAGTTTAATTCGGTTACTGGTAACACGTTTGCACCAACTCCATGGAGAAAATACCTGATGTGCAAAATTCCCGCGCTACCATCAGGCCAGACGACAATATTTCTCACGCTAATGAATTAAAAGGGGGAAAAAAAAAGAAAATTGTTACAGTTGTGGGGGAGGAAAAAAAATGACTTTTCTTTTGTTCAGGTTAATTGATGAATTAATTAAAAAACAATTTATATTGGGTTGTTAATTTTTTTTATCCATTTGATTATGATTTGTATTGCATATCGAATTTTGTTCTCGTTTGTAAAATCGCAAATTAATATTGTGAAGTAGGGTGAAACAATTTGATGAGACTGGAGAAGAAAGAAAATGAGATATTTTTTGGTCGAGTTCCAACGAAATCATTTTCAAGAATGAAACGGAAAAATGTAGAAAGATTGAGATGGGAAAAAAAAATTACTACGGGAATGTGAAAATAGTTAAACAATCTTGAAATGTGTAGATGTGTGTATAGTTGTGAATTGGTGAAGCTGTTTGCGATGTTGGAGAAAATGTGAGAGAATAAAATTCGCTTCATAGTTGTTGAGGAAGTCGACATTCACAAAATACAATGCAACATAATGATATTATAAAATGGAACAAAAATCTTGGCGTGGATTCAAAAAATAAAAATGTTGAAATACGTAAAATATGTCGTGCATTTCAAATGTTGAAATTGAAAAAGAAAATATGTTGTACCAATTACCAAAGTCATCTTTAACTTAGAAATTTATTATTTGCAGTTTAAATATTTATTTGAGACCACCTGTGAATAACCAACATCAGTCTCTTTCTCATCATCAAATCGCATGAAGAATTATTGATGATGACAGTTTCCATTTCAAACGTCTATATAGGAATAATTAAAAGTCCAACGCTCTTGGCTGTGTGTCTGGTGGAATTGACTTCAGTCCTCTCAAACGTTTCACACTATTTACTCACTATTTTTTTCTTTCCTCACCCGTTTCACTTCATCCCTCTATCTTTTGTTGAATTGGCAAAACTTCGAGTTGACGTATTTGTCGACGTGCTCTCTCATCATTTCTCTTTTACACTTACCACTTACTTTCTCTCTATACATGAACAATCGATCTTCTAACGTAGACCAAAAGTGGGTGGATGCAGAAAGAAGTGAGGGTGAAGAGAAATATACACCGGTGCACTTTGTTCCATAAGTTCTACAGTGAATTTACGAGCGAATAAAGACGTTCGTTGAAAATCGTTCAACCCTGTCTCTGTTTTCTTCATACATCCATGTCCTACTTCTTTTTCTTACTATTATTCTTATCTCTTTATTGCAAATGCACTTTTTCACTTTAATCTCTCTTTCGTTACTCTCTTTGATCCCACATCTGCCTCATTTTTTTTTCCCCTGAATATTTATCAGATAACAAGAAATTGTATAAAATTTTTCTCATATTTTTCCAGGTGGATCACTGGTGAATGGAGTAGATGCAGCGCTAGTTGTGGTGGTGGTTCCAGAACCAGACTTGTATTTTGTACAGAAAGAAGTGGCAACGAAACAATCAAAGTAAAACATGAGTTTAAAATAATTTTTTTTTATTGCTTTAATCCATCGATTATCCAAACTCATTTCTATACTGAATTGTTCCATTTTCTCTATTTTATTCATTAAGCTTCCGGATCACAGATGCAATTTAAGTCACAAGCCGAAAAATCAAGAAAATTGCAATACAATTTCATGTCCTATGTGGGAGACTGAGCAGTGGAGCAAAGTGAGTTGAACATTTTGAATATTCGTTGAAAATTTTCAATTACAATTTGCATATTTGCAATTCATTCAACTTGCGATATAATAACACAAAGCAATTCTATTTTGTTCTGACTCAGCAATTTGATATTCACACGAATTCAGCTCTGAAATCAAATTGGTAAATTGAGAGTATAAAAATTATTTGAAAAAACATTTTGTATCTATTCAAAATACAAAATTCGTAATAGAAAATCCCCACAAAATTTCCAATCATATTTTCCTCTTTGCACAGTGTTCATTCGTTAGATTATTTTTACTTTCTTCCTTCGACCATTCATGGTTTTCTCATTTTTTTCATCGGACGTTTTAAGTGCACGGCTGTACGCTCGGTTTACTATCAAAGGAGTGCGCCAAAGAGAGTTCTGACATTGGCGGAGTGAAGCGAGTGTGGAACGCGCAACGAAAAAGACTATACAGTTTACCGAGAGTAGAAAAACAGAAAGAGACCGCGTGTACTTGCATGTGACACAAATTCAATCAAGCATCAACATCAAACACGAAGACTTTTCTGAGCAAACAAACCCCACCGCGTGCAAACTGCTTTGTCTCTCATCAGAAAATAAATTCAACATGATGATTAATAACAAAATCATCATTTTTCGATGACATAAAGAAACATTTTAAATATATTTACTGTCTTTAAATATCCTTTGAGACAATTTATTCTAGGTATTCTTCATGTTCAATATGTACACGAGCATTACGTGGAAAAAAAAATCTATCCGAACAATATTTTGTATAGCACGGAACAAATCGAATTGATGATTTATGATGTTGAAACCTGGACAATCTTTGGTGGAACTCTCTCTATTTCCTCGTCGTATTCTCAGTACTTATAAATCGTAAGATTTTATCGTTCAGTAGTGATAGACATATGAAAATATAAAAAAGGCTGACGTTTCCAATGTGTTTCACACTCGGTGTATAATCGGCTTGGATGGTGGAACCCAGCGAGTAGACGAGAATCGATATCATCAATTGTTTGGGATAGCACCGTGGAAGTTGATATCCATAATAACGATGAGAATATCGAAAAGATTTTCATTTCTTTCGTACGTTTCATTTTTTAGTGCTCAGTAACATGTGGGAGTGGATTCAGAACTCGGATTGTTGAATGTAGAGATGGAAATGGCAGATTGTCAACTAATTGTGAAGCGTTGGAACGTCCACTTGATAAACAAGAATGCAATACCAACATTGCTTGTCATACTTGTGAGGAATCAAATTGACTCATAAATACTTCAATTTTCAGTATTCTTATTGAATTTATGTACCTTTTAGACTCTGAAGAATCATCACAGTCACTATCACCATCTTATCCAGCACCACCAATGCCAGAAAAATTAGTGGATCAGCCAATACCTTCAGAATCCACGTAAGTTGTTGGTTATGTTCGAAAAGGTTATGTTGGCAAGGAAATGTCTATCAATTGTCATTGTAATTCTGAGATATACCAATGTGGCAAGTGTACATCGTGAACAGAATGGGATTGAACCAACGATTCTGGAGAATATTCGCCTATCATGGAGAGAATTCAGCAATGAACTCCGTACGAAATATTAGTTGTGGAGATATTGTTCACTTAATTGGGAAATCTTAATCTCTCGAATAATGGACTGTTATCCAGGATCAGTTGATACACTAAAAGATATTCTTTCTTCTTCATTGTTACGACTGTTCTCAATGTAAAGACTCTCTCCAATCCCATTCTGTACGACATCCAGGATTTGAAGGAGTATTATAAGGATATAATGAGCATACATGCCATTTATTATTTGTTTCCTTACCAAAATTACTAAGGATTCAACATAGAAGATAAGAAATGAAATAAAAATATATCATGAAATGATTTTATTCGCAAATCAATGCAGTTTCATTGCGGATGAATGGTCCAGCTGCAGTGCAACATGTGGTGAAGGTATACGACATCGTGAAGTCCACTGTAAAATATTTCTAGAATTCAGTAAAACAATAGCAAAGTTACCGGATCGTCAATGCTCTGGACCAAAACCACCTGGAACTGAAAAATGTATGATAAGACCTTGTGGATTGATGGATAACAGCTTGTCATATCGAATTGACACCGTTGGTGATAGTGGATACGAGGAATCCAATTTAATGGACTCGTACAGGTCGTCGGGCGCCGGGGCAACCGAGTATGAGAGTGGTGTCAAAGTAGCACCCGGTAATTCACGTCAAACGACTTACTCATGGAAGGAAGGTGGATACAGCGCTTGTACTGCCTCTTGTCTCGGTGGTATGTTTGCTCTCTTTCTTCTTTTATTTCCTTTTTATTGACTGTCATTTTATCCAATATGAACTAGATTGCTCATGGTTTCACTTGTGTAAATGTTGATTCAAGATAATAATCCATTTTCTGAAGTGCACTTCATTCCGGGAAGTACGGAACAATAATTTTCCTCTTCAATTTGTGATAATTCAATCATTGGCTCAATCACTTTTTCCGTCAGTTTTTTTTTTCCATTCATATATCGATTTTTGATGACGTGTACGACTTCTAGAGCAATCAAATTCAATTGACGCTCCAACCATCCATAGAAACAAACGATGTATCACAAGTCATCGTGAGATAGATCATTGATTAGTTGGTATCACTGCTAAGTGTCATTCGGTGAACTGTTGCACGGAATGAAACTAATTCACATCGACTGTCGCTACTCTTAGAATAAATTTCGATTTGCTGTCAATATTAAATAGACAAGCGATAGGATCAGCCTGAATATTCTATATCCGTATATTCCTAAATAGAATTTCCCTTTCAATGTTCCGTATCAATCACACGCTAAAGCAATCCAGAAATGTTCAATATAGCATCATGAAATCTCCAGTGATTATAATTAGCCATGAATAGACTCTGCTATAAATCAATTTGTTTCTCTCTACCACTTTTCTCATTCACAAACAGGAGTTCAAGATTTGATAATTAATTGTGTGAGAGATGACACGGGTAAGACAGTTATGCCACTACTGTGCACAAAGGAAACTAAACCTGAATCGAGAGTTCGAACTTGCAACGATCATGCCTGCACACCAAGGTAAAATATTATTTATTTGGATTTGATGTGACACTAATGGTACCAATTCTATTCATCCAATAGCAAGTTTAGCTGAACGAAGGATTTCATTGCCGTTTTTCCATTACATAAATATCTATTCATGCCATAATGTTTGATGAATCATTCAGTTTCATGTTGAATACGTATTTCCAGGTGGAATTATAGCGACTTTTCGCCATGCAATAGCCCCTGCGGTATTGGTATACAAACCCGAGACGTCACTTGCATTCATGAGGTGGCGCGGGGTCCTGGGAATACAGTGGTGGTACCAAACCATATGTGTCAAACGCCACCACCAGTGGACAGGCAACATTGTAACGTGTGGGATTGTCCACCTAAATGGCAGCCGGGTGAATGGGACAAGGTAAATGCAGCACTGGAGCATAACTATATCATCCATATTCCAGATGATTGAATTTTATGCATTTCATATCCGATAATAATAAATTTTGATTCTGATATGAGATAAAAAAGTTCGGAGTGATAGAAATTGGGAGCAAATGTATGCGCATTATATTTGTCTTCCCATATGTTTGATCTATTTTCAATTACACTTTTCACTCTCCCGTTTATTTTATTCGGTGTTGTGTGTTTGATTATAGTGTTCTAGAAGTTGTGGTGGTGGAATAAAACGACGCAATGTCATCTGTGAACAAGTCATGGCACAAGGGCACAAACAATCACGTCCTGAACGGGAGTGTCAAGGAAACAAACCACCAACTGAGAAACCATGCAATACAAAGGCATGTCATGAATTTGGGTCGAGTGTACAAGCCACAATATTCAGTGAAAATATAACATTCAATCAAAAAGATTCGGAACAAAAAGTTGATATTAAAATTGGTGGGACTGCGACGGTTTTTCAAGGGATACCCGTGGTCAAAATTCGTTGTCCTGTCAAAAAATTTAACAAGTAAAGATTATTTTCTAACAAAAGAGAGATACAAAAATGTTTGACTGTATCTTGGATTAATTACTTCTTATTTCATTTGCTAGAGCACAAATTATATGGACCAAAGACCGTGCGGAACTACACAAATCAAGGAAATACAAAATTAGCAGAAAAGGAGCTTTAAAAATAAACGACATCGGATTCACTGACAGTGGAATATATGCGTGCATTGGTAAATAATTACTCTGCTAGCAACTCCTTATTCTTAATGAATTGTCAATGAGTTCATGATTGTTCTAGCCGGACAAGCACACGCCGAATTACGTCTCATTATAAAACAGCGATCACGTGAGCAAATGAGTAGTGAAGAAATTTTACGTTTTGGTAATACTGTACATCAACGACAAGACATAAATGTTGACTCAGGATCGACAAACTCCGGCGAAAATCTACAGATTGATCGTGCTGGTAATTATTCTTGATTTTCATTTTAAATAACATCAGTAGCGTTTCAGTATGAGAAAGAGAGATAATCAACGAACTATTTCAACATTTTTCCCTGATAGCGCCTGCATATCAAGGCACATTTGCAATTGGAAATGACGATCAGAGTCATGAAACCCGACCAGAAGTACCAGTGGCAGTTCAGACAACGAAAAAACCTCGTCGTAAATCGAAGCCTAAGCCAAGTCCTGCATCCTCCGATATGAATTCAAATGGCGAATATACAGTGACGTCAATTCATCAGGTGAATTTTGTAATTGATAAGCAAGAAATAGAAATACTAAAATTATCGTAAATGCATACTGACATTTATGTCACAATTCCAAATCAATAAATACAATTGGGTATACGTCAATCTATGACGTGACAGATGCTTGCATGTATCCAAAGATAGCGCGATGATTCATTCATTCATATATCTCACTATAATCATCTCCATCACCAAATGTTCTACTGTTATGGATTGTTCCTGTCTATTAATAACACACTTTTCTTTCTATTTCTAATTGCTGCAATGTCATGAACTTTAAATTGCCATGTTGGATGAAACACGCATTCGGAATTTAATTTTATTCAGCCGGGTCATCACGAGTCAGTTGAGTCTCCTGCGTCCTCGGGCGCATCTCGACTTGTTCCGCAATTCAGCAACTTAATCTCCACCTTAAAGGTGAATTTTGTGTGAGAGAAATAAAAAAATGGATAAATAGAATTTAATTAATGCATATTCAGTCATGAAATGAATTTGTTTGTCTTCAAGAAAGAGGAACAATCGTAGTGATTAATGAAACTATATAACAAAGTGATGTATTCTTCTTTCTTTCAGTCTTATTTACCATTCCAAGGTGGAACTGGATCGAATCGTGGACACCGAATGGTCTCTGACTTTCCTCCGAATGATCATCACAATGACATATCGCGGAAAGTTCATTTGAATGAACAAAACGATAATGAATTGCATTATGAGAGTGAATCGAATGGTTTTGAAATGTTTGGACGGAATTCTGTTATACCTGATGATACATTTGGTCCAGATGAGGAAAGAATATTCATCGATGATGATCCATATGACTTGGAAACCGCCATCATTTCAATAAATCCATGGGGTGATGTTCGGAAATCTACGGAATCAATTGGAAATAGATACAAACCAATTGTTACTACGGAACGAACTGGAGATTATTTAGAAGAGTCTCTGAAAAATGCGAAGAGACATCGTAAAGGTTCAACAGAAAATTATTTGAGAAATCAACGTGGTACTGGCAGAGGTGGAACTACGAGAAGAAAATCAAAAGATGTAACAAGAAAATATCACACAACAACGGAAAGTTCAACACTTATATTTTTCCTTGATCATTCAGATGATGATGGACGTAAAGTTACTGAATCACTCGACACAAAATTGAATAAAAATGCAAATGAAGAGATACAGAACGAAAAAATAGAAAATGAGGCTGACAATGCTACTACTAAAGATGCCACTTTCACAGTAACATCCCACGAAGTTGATAAGTTTACTGACGAGTTGAAAAATAATTCACTACACTCTGGTACAGATTCATTAATTAACGGAACAACAAAGTCAATCAGTGATTTCTTGGCAACTAATTCCCCAGATGATGATGAAAAGATGTTTGATTCGGGTAGCGAAATGGAACAAATCGAAGATTCCTACGAGGAGGAATTGTCACGTCAGAAAATGAGCAATAAGAATGATGTTGGCAACTCCTCCACAAAACGAAACAAAACTGACGATTCAGAGGTCAATAGTAGCAATGAGAATGCACATGAAATGGATTCTGCGAGCGTTGATCGTGGTGCACTCGAAGTACAGAGCAATGAGGACACCAAAATAATTTTAACTTTGACAAATCCAGAACATTCAAAACACAAGTATCATTCTCATAGTACCAATGAACCCAAACATCCGCATGAAACAACAACAAATATTGGAATAATTGATACAAACAGTTCTCCAACGACTGAATATTCCCATAACAACACTTCACAAAATATTTCTCATAAAAATTCCGCTGATGATTTGATATTCGAATGGATAACTACAGAATGGTCAAAATGTTCACAAACTTGTGGCGGTGGAGGATTTCAAATGAGGGGTGCCCAATGTACAGTTCGTACGACAAAGTCGAACAACAATACAGAACAAGGAGCAAATTCCACTACGACCCAATCAAGAACAGTAATAGGTGCTTCACTTTGTGAAGACGCAGGTTATCCTGTACCACAGAAAGTACGTCCGTGTGGTAATGGAACATGTCCCCAATGGCATGCAAGTGAATGGACTCCGTGTGAATCATCACGATGTTTCAACTGGAAAACTGGTAAAGTTTAATCTTGCATTCATTCCACCATATCAACTATCTTCAATTACCAAATCAAAATCATTCTCATATGCACAGATATAGATGAAATTTTCTAATTGATATTTGTTTCCAACTTCAGCAATGCAAAGAAGAGATGTCACTTGTCGTTTAACCAATGAAAATACAAATGCAACGACAACTTTCACAATTCTTGATACAAACAAGTGCGATGATGGCATAAGGCCGCCCCAGAGACAAGAATGTTACAATGACGCCTGTAAAGGTGTCTGGAGGGTTGGAGAATGGTCGGAGGTATGATGAAATATTGAATTACGTGGCAAAAAGTTTCCCATAACGCGAAAGATCCTATATCAATATTGCTCACGTTTATTAATTATAATTAATTTCCAGTGTACAGCAGCCTGCGGAGAAGATGGAATCAAGTACCGGATATTGCAGTGTGTATGGTTTGGAACGAAGAAACCTGCTGGCAATGCATGTAGAGATATCCCACGTCCGCCTGTGATGAAAACTTGTAGAGGTCTAACGTGTCCACGGGGTCCTGGTAATTTGTCTTATGAAATATTCGAGTCATGACTTGCCCCAACACTCTACCAATTATCATTCTTGAATTGAATTTTTCATTTTTAGATGAATGTGATGATCATTCGCCATTGTGTAACAGGGTGAAGATGATGAATATGTGTCGTGTGCCACTTTATCAAAAGCAATGTTGCAAATCGTGTCGCTTCAGTCCGAAAGATAATTGAGTATTTTATCCCACATATAGAAAATAAAAAAGGAATGAAATAAATAAATTATTGTCTATGCGGTAATTGTGGTTCAAAAAGTCAGCTGAGATGTGGAATGAAAAATTTTTTCTCATGGAAGTAGATGTTAAGTCAATCATGGTCGAATGGAGGAAATGAAGGGAATGCCATTTATAATTGCTAAAAGACCTTGTAATGGTCAGATTTTTATCAAAAATAATTTATTTTACGCACAGTTCAGAAACAAATTGAATTAAATAAAAAGCAATGGCACTTTTTGTGAGGGGATGCTGAAGCCACATACCCCAAATTTTATCTCTAAATAGCCATGAGTATTATATATTATATAACAAACAAACTTCCTCTTCTTCCTTGCATTCCCATAATAATGAAAAACGCTAGGAAAGAAAAATTTTCTCGCGGCGAAAAAAAGTTAAAAAGAGATAATATTGTTGTTAAAGTTCAACAGGGGGAAAGAAAACTGAATATGAAGGGTAATTTATTAGTTAATATCCTCAAAGGAATACCTACGCAATACCATTTATAAATATTCGACGAGTTTTAAAGCCTTGTGGAATAAAGAAAAAAATTTAGAGATACTACTTTATAGGATAATGAAATACAGGAGAAGACAATGAAGAGTGAATAGGTCGACAACATCATGCACTGATTCACTCTGAACATGCTTGATAGATACAGAATTGGTTAATCGAATCAGTTCAAATACCTCTTTTTCATTGAGCACACTCTCATAAACATTCAAACATAATTTTTTAAGACTGAATGACTATGAAAAACTACGAAATACTTTGGATTCCACGTAACATTCCTGGGCATTAACAAAGAAGATAATTGAATAACGAAAGTAATTCCGTTCTTTTTATTTTCAATTTGTTGATGATTCTACGAGTACAAATTCAAACATTCAACATAATTTCTCCGTATATTATTACGTTCCATTTGTTCTGATGTCATCGATTATTTAGCGCAATTCAAAAAAATCAATTAATTATCCGTAGAGGAATATTGAAAAGAAAGATGAAATGGAAGAAAAAATTAGCTGTCACTAAATTGAAATTAAAGAAAAACAAACACTGAATAAATTATTGTACGCCTATCCACACAACCCTCAATGATCTAATGTGTAAGCTGAATAGTTTCTAAGCAATAAACTATATCGAGATGAAAAAAAAACACACATGAATGATTGTAATATAAAATTTTATTATTAATTTTGTGGTAGAAACAAGAGACGATTTTTGAAGAACATTCTATTGTCCAACGTCGTCTCGATTAATATTTATTTATTTAAATACTTCTCTTTCATATAATATATCAAGATCTGAAAGCTTTAGGTGAATGGAAAATTCTCCAAAAATAGTATTATTGAAAAAAAATATTTCTTAGTCATTTATATTTTCATGCCGTTTCATTTATCTTTTTAATTGTTTCGTACTTAATTCTAGATTGACATTTTGTATATACTTGAGATGCCTGTATGTGAAATTATCATGCAATATTATTCAATAAAAGGGTATACTTGTTCATTAATTATTCAATTAATAAGCAATTATACTCTCTATTAAATTAAAACATCTGTGTATGTAAATATGTAACTGCCTATACACATCAATATATGGAAACAAAATCAGAATGGAAATAAATCGAGGAGGATGTACATCACTGCACAATTGGTTGAACAGAGAGAAAAATATTCAAAGCTCCCAAATTCTTGAAACTTCATCGTCAGTCATTGCCCAAAGTTTGCGTAATATTTCCCATCCTGCTTCTTGTGTCACCATTAAATAATTATTATCCGGTTCATTCAGATGCGAATAAATACCAAAAACAAGGCTCTGACATGCCCGTGCACAAACACCGACTTTCAAAATTTTTTTCTCAAAATTGGATAACTTTCTCACATTCTGGAAACCCGCAATTACGTATTTCCCCATTTCAATGTCACGCGCTTGGGTAATCATATAAAAAATTGTTAATATCAACTCAAAGATCAAATATGAATGCTGTGTATCACCAAAGTCAATTACACCTATAACATCTGTTTGTTTTTCATTGACGATTATGTTTTGTTCATTCAAATCACCGTGTATCATTCCTCTCTCGAGTTTATCAATATTTGCAAGAATTACCGTGTCAAAACAGTTGATTACCTCAGATACCAATGATTTATCTTTATCGTTTCCAATAACAAAAGTGTAGTCACGCAATTGTGGCACAGCAAGTAGATTCCAAATGTGCACACGATTTTCATATGCAGAATGAACAAAATTTTTCAATGTATCATCCAGAGTAGCAACAAAATTACCAACATTGAACAACAAATTGCTCGACATTCTCGCATTGTGAAGAATCTCACCTGGGCAATAAACCAGAAGACGTACCTGCAAACAAATTGTCGAAATATATTAACAAGAAAAAAATGCAGATACGTTGGAGTTTAATATTCAACTGAGAACTCTTTTCATATGCTTACGATGTGAGTCGTATTGCTGTCATCACATACTTTCTCCAAAGAATAATACGATCCCTTCAAATTAAATACAGGCACAGGACAAATGACATCGTGTTGATTCAGATACAACATCATTGCATCTTGTCCTTCAATAAACTCTTTGTCTTGTGAATCCAATGAGTTCATTATCTTCAAAACGTACCCATCATCAGATATTCTATCAACACGATCATTGTGATAAACATCATCACAAATAACCCGATAATTTTTATCATCGTAGCTGTTTAATTCCTGTATGCTCTTGACTTTGAAACCATACAATCTTTCCACTAAATTCGCAGCAATTTTGTCATTTACCATTGGTCTGATTTTTGTTTCCTTCAATAATTTAGCCATTGTATGAAGAATATAAAATTATTGCTGTAGTCATTTACAGTGCTATTGCAAACCCAACACTGAACGTTCTGTCGTACAGAATTGAAATTAAAACGAGCCACCTCATAACTCACTCCCACGATATACTGACGAGCCCGATAAAAGTTTATACCATTCATACACAAAGTCTAACAAAATAAACAAAGATAATGTCACTAATGAAACATTCCCCTCTCGCTATCATCATCAATATCACAAAAGCAGATTGTAAAATGCAATCAACATAAACATACAAAATCACACGTTATTTATTACGAAGCTCAATGGATTATTCACTTGTCCATGAAGCTCACTGAAACCAAACACTACCAATTGAGACAATTGAATCAATTCAACCACTTCCTAACTGATAATTCGCAATGAAACTGGTGTGATAATATATGAAAATACATTCCCCTCAACATTTTCATCATCCACTTCACTATACATCCTCTAATTATCAAACTATACTGCGTAAACTCACTGATCGCGCGCTATGATAACAAAAATATTGAACATATCTACCATCTACGACCGATAAACATACGACAATTTCATATATTCTGTGCATGAAGGGACGAAAAATTCAAAAGCAAAGGGCACACAACAATATTCATCTGGAAAAAATTCTCTTACTGTCCAACAGTTTGTATTTGAACAATGACCGCCTTCTTCATTTTTTTATTCTGACGAACGTCTTCGTTCAATATTTTTTTTACCGACTGTCGATAATTACCAGTTTCTTTTTATCTATCACCAAAAAATTTTATCTACTGATGATAAAGCAGGAATTGCGTTTAAAGTGTAGCTCATATTAAATTTCACACATGAATAAATTAACTTGAGTGATGAATTTTTTTATCAATACGTGGAAAAATTGATCGACTATAATTTTTGTCGATGAATGGTAAAGCCATGACGCTTATTTCACTCCGTTCGTTCATCCCCAGAGCCGGATCATACCACATATATATATAACACGTATGTATAATAAGGGAATTGAACGAAATGGCATTGAACAGTCAAATAAAACACCGGTTGCAGGTTATATATGTATATAAGTGCAAGGGTAAATGCAAAGACTTGTTGGCAAACAATGTTATCGCCACGTACATTTCTTGCCTTATACGCTGCGACGGTCAGCGAATCCTCAGACAGGAAAAAGAGAAGCAAATAGTATGAAGAGATACATATAGAAAATATATATATACCGGGGCTATATACAACCGGTTGAAATTAAATTTGAAGAAAGAAAAACATACTGGAAGTGGATAGAGACGGATGTATAGATGGATAGTACGGATGTGAGACGTGCAAACCACTTCATGTCTCTTACCGTTGTATGTACTTCAATGCTCATGCGTTCAAGATTACATATGTACTCTCTATATAAATGTATAGGTTCACATGCACTGGTAGAACGCTTTGTGTATTGGTTCATCACTTGAAATTTCATGGTGAAGGTGAGGTCAAGATAAAAAATTCATGGGTGGTCTAAATTTTAAGATAGCATACACAATCATGATTCAGTCAATTGATTTTACGTTGGTTATGTATTGTCCTTTGAGTACCATACTGAGATTTTTAGATTACGTTTTTCAATGTATAAATTTTGAATATATGAAGAGTATTCCGTTGTACTTTGGATTGAGGAAATTGCCATCTATTTCATGCTTGTTTCACTACCTCAGAGAAAAAAAGAAATCAAATGTATTTTTTTTTTAAAAACTTATTTGGACTCCGGTGATTACGATATCTTGAAGACAAATCCATCGATTAGGTTCCTACAAAGCTCATTCGATTCTTATATAAAATCTCTCTAGTGCGAACTATAATGAAACTAATACGTTGGGAATTCCTCTCATATTTTTCTCGGGATCGAAATACAAAATAAAATGAACGCTGCATTGTATATCATTTTTTTTTCTTATCACATCACCATTTCATTCTAAATCACCGCATTCTTGTACTTAATTTCCAACTACACCGACAATCTTTCTAATTATGAAAAAAAAAACCAGGTTATCGATATCAAATTGTCACAGAGACCCAAATCATCTTCATCATCGATATGTGAACTTCAAAGCGTATCTGGGTCATTTATTGCTTCCACAAATGACTCAAAACAAAATCCAGACGAAAGAATTTTTTCTTTACTGCCGGCCAAATGAAAATATTCTTTCATTCTTCCATCTAAAATCCAACAAAATTTCCATTTACATTCACCAAACAAAATCTCCAGTTTATCAAATCATATCAAACAATCAAAATCCCGCTATAAAACATTGGAAAAAAATTTTTTTGGCAACACCAAGTCAAACATATGAAAATCCACCTGTATGACAAATATGCTCTAACACGCATACAGGTCACGTTCCACTTATTCTACACAAATACACATCTCAATATTTACACACACACATATTTCAGTAGTAACACACAGGCAAACGTGCCAAAATAGTATTGTAACGACAAGTGCGTTAGTTGAACGAGCAGGGAGGATAACATCACAGCCAACTAACACACGTGGCTCACTAAAAGTTAGAATTATCATCAACAGTAATAATAATAATAATTTCAATATAATTCAGCAAACACACACACACAAACTCCTGCTATAAGACCAGAAGAAAAAACTGTGCGCGGGCGCATGTACATAACTTATCAGTATTTTGATTACAATTCGGAATAGAACTTCTAATTCTCATTTATTTCTTTTCGTATTTTTTTCGTCTTTTGTTTTTTTGTTTTTTTTTTCATTTTGATAACTCGCCAAGAGGTTAGTGAAAATTACGTTACGCTACTCGTGCGCTATATTTAGTTTAATTACTAATACACACACACACAACCAATATATAAATGGCTGACATTATATATCATGTGTTTGTGTATGTATACATTAGTTATATGCATATACACTGGTCGAAATAGCATCCGGCATGTCTCGTACGCTCCCAATCTAACAGAACCTCACTCTTCACGCTTTTCAATATACCAGATAAGATTTTAATACACTTTATGTATTTGATATGTACTTGAACAATACATAGAGAAACGTATATTTGCAAATGACAATCTACAATTGTTGTGCACACACATGTCAGGAAAAAAAAAAAAATAAAACAAAACTATTTCACTTAAAAATTGAAAAATCGTTGACAATCTCCAATGTATATCGCTTTTATATGACCTCGATCATTTTCATCAAGGAAAATGAACCAGTGGAGATTGATAGGAGCAGAGAGGTGAGAGGATGTGGTAATAATCGATTTTCGATATGTATATATACATGTATGTACGTAAACGTGTGTGTTTGTGACGTTGGGGCCACATATAAATGTGTTTATCGGTGAATATATTCTCAATTATTGTTCACATGAAAAGTGAAATAACGAGATCAATTATGGAATATAAAAATAAAAATTGATATTGAGAAAAAACATTGGAACTATAAAACGTTAATGCCTAATATACAAAATATCAGAATCAATTTTTTTTTTCTCTCTCCTATTTTCGTTTTATAATTTTACATGTGTATTCATTTGATATATTGATGTTTCATCACGCAATTGGCGCCCATGAATGTGTATTTAAGTGTTTTGTCCGCCCGCAGGCAAAATAAATCTTTGTTACATTGGATATATATATATATAGATATAACAAAGTACAATATTATCGCACATCGACTTTTCAAATTAAAAAGAATGATAAAAAAAAAATGTCACGTATCATTTTTCGTTTTTTTCTTTTTTCAATGTCTAACGTAAAATATTAATACATATGTATGTACCAACATGTATGAAAATATGTAAATATCTATACAGATATTGAGCTTTAAAGTGTAACAACCTTTACGATGAATTTTGCCTCGTGGCATTGTCAGACCCTTAAGATGAAGAAGGAAAAAGGAGAGAAAAAATAAAATTGACGGGGGAAAAAAAAATCGGTACATCTGCTCCTGCGTATATATCTTCACCTGCATGCGATGCCGGCAGCTGTTCCCGCTCGAATAAACGTACTCGTGCCTATTTATTCGATATATATATATAT
>JABMBR010001167.1:0-31279 GCA_018881525.1 Meteorus sp. PSUC_FEM 10030008
ATATAAATTATTTTGCAACGTTTATGCATGGTGTTTCACTTTAATCAACAAAATATGTCAAAGATACCTATAAACATTAGATTCAATAAAATGAGATAAGCTGGAAGATAAGAAAACCGAGAGAGAACCACTAGAATTTTCGTGTGCTTCCATGTCAATATAAGTAACAGAATTAATGGAAAATTAGTTTCATCTGTTTGTTTTCGCGTTGGAGATATTTTTCGCCATTAAAATATGTTGTGAAATCGCTTGAGAATGAATCATTCGAGAGACATATAGAGTGTTATTGTAAGTGAAAACAAAAATATATTACTTTGAAGTATCTTTGAGTTGCTAATATATTTGGATGACGATTTCATCCTCCTATTGTAATGAGAAAAGAAAATAATGTTAAGAATGGCTTTTTCGTCGTAATCAGTGATAATTAATGTTAATGGAAGGATTTATGTCATTAATAATTATGTACAGTCCTATTACTCAAACAATTATTTTATTATTCTGTGAGATAAAGATGAATAACAAATAAAGAATATCGAATTGGAACAGTCATTATTTTTTAACAGCCAATACTTTTAGTGGTAAGTTTTCATCGACTCTCGAATCTCAATGATAAAACAATTAACAAATGTCTTCCTCTTCAATATTAGAAAAATTTAATAATTTACATAAAAATCGATCAAATCACTGAAAAAATATATGCTATTGGAAGGCACAATTTGGCTTCATCATAAACATTAGGTTCATGAATATTTCTCGGCGATATCAGAAGTTGGACAAATAATTTAGCTTATTGGATCTTAGAAACCCAACGGTGTTGATTGTGGACATTTCCCAGCCTCACAAACATTGCGCGAAATTTGTCTCAACTGATTGAATGTGTTCAGATACTTATCGGATTTTACAACTTTCATATTATATTTCGTTCGGCTAGTAGCCTAGAAAAGATAGAAAAGAAATAGTTAAAATCATGATCTCATTTCTCGTATAATGAAATTTCATTACCTCAGTGACCCAAGCTTTAGCCATGACCATTTCGTGCTCTGCCGTTGGACTCTTTTCATTCAATGCTCTAGATGCCCTACTCAAAACAATAACGGACGAGTATGTATCTATTGCAGATTGGGCTAATCTATTTAATATGAATTGTTCATCAACGATTCCACGTCCATATTTGATCAGAACTCCTTCAACAGTCTGACCGAATCTTTCAATACTCTACAAATAAACATAATACAGATTAAAGACCGATATATTTTCAAGAATTAAATGCGTATCAAATCGCCAACCTTTGCGGCTGATTTTGCGCTTTCCTCCAAGTTAGGGTGTACCAAATGAGTAAATGAGATGGTTGAACCCAAACCAACAGCTTGTGAAGCGCGCTTAGTCGCCTCGCCAAATATCAATCCCAAATTCGCTGTTGGATTTTTGAAGGCTTTCTGTAACTCCTGTAAATGTGCACCAGCGTATTGTATCCCAGTCAATGCAACGAATAAGCGTAGAATGTCATTTGTCCCTTCGAAAATTCTGAATATTCTTAAGTCTCTCATGACACGTTCCAATCCACAGTCTTTCATGAATCCCATTCCACCAAGAATTTGAATACTTTCATCACACACCCACCATGCTGATTCAGAAGCAAATACCTATGTAAAATTGACATAAATTACTGAAAGATGGACAGAATTGACACAGAAGAGAATTTATATTTCTCAACTCACCTTGGAGATTGCAGCTTCCAGTTGATATTCTTGGCTGCCTGAGTCCATGTTACCAGACACTGCATAGGCCATCGACTGAGTGACGTATTGGAGCATGGCCATTCGGGCAATTTTTTCTTGTATTCCACCAAATTCGTTTATGGTTTTTCCAAATTGAACCCGGGTGGTTGCATGCTCAACTGCTTGTTTTATACATTTTTGCATTGTACCCGAAAGTGCAGCCGCCATTCCGAATCGTCCATTGTTTAGGATATTCATAGCAACTTTGAAACCTTCACCCTCGGCGCCCAGAAGATTTTCTGCTGGTATCTTGACATCTTCAAAGTAAACAGCAGCTGTGTTACTGCACTTAATACCCATTTTCTTTTCAGGAGGACCATTTGTTACACCATTGAATGCACGTTCCACTATGAATGCTGTAACTTTTTCTTTCACTTCACCAGTCGAAGGATCTTTCATTGGCACCTTAGCAAAAACAGTAAATATATTTGCCCATCCTCCATTGGATATCCAAAGTTTGCTTCCATTCAGAACGTAATGGGAACCATCGGCCGATTTTACAGCTCTGCACTTTACTGCACTTGCATCAGAACCAAAACTTGGTTCTGTCAATGCATAGGCGGCATATTCACCGTTGGACACCCTTGGTAAATACTTTTGCTTTTGTTCAGGTGTGCCATACAGAAGAATTCCCTGTGGGAGAATTCAGAAAATATGATGAATCCAATATCGAAGCATGTCATTCAATGAAAGTTCACGGCATTTGATAGATTGTACTTTGAAACCAATGCTTTGATGAGCACCCAGCATTATTCCAATTCCCAAATCATGAGACCCAACAATTTCCACGAGTCTACAATATTGTGTATTATTGAAGCCCAAACCGCCATACTGCTCTGGTACTTGGATCGAAAATGCACCGAGGTCCCAAAAAGCTTGTCGTGTTTTCTCATCAACATCAGCGGTATCATCATTCTTTACAGGATCATTGACTTCCTATTCAGTGAAGAGATCGTTATGACATAAACCCCGAGAAATTATCAGCAATGTAATCGATAAACTCATACCAAGAAGACTTTTTCAACTGGTTCAATTGTCATCTGCAATGTATCTCGTTGATCTTGACTCAATGGATTTGGAAATGGGATCACTTCCTCCATTTGTGCTTGACCTCGGAAGATATTCATCGCGAATGAGGAAGACTCCTTTTTATCCTTGGCTTCATGATTATTCACTTTCAATGCTGCTTGTGTCGCCAAACATCTATATCAACCATTTCAAGAACCATTCAATTACTAATTTTGTTTATCAACACACGGAGTAGTTTCAATGATAGGCATTATTGCCCCCTAGGGTGTCTAAAGTTCAGAATCTCAATCAGATACATACAAAACATTTTTATATACATATTCATTTACGTCGTTAAATAATCCACATTCTTCAGATGATGGTGTTTATGATAGTTCAAATCATAGTACATATCAGTGAATCAATGCACAACGTTATAGATCTCGATACATACAAATTGTTATGATCGACCTCGATGATTCTAATTTCGGAATTATAGCAAAGTACATGATACAATAGCTAATAACAGCTAATTGGAAAAAAAACAAAGTTGAGCAAGATTAGGTGCAATCAAACTAGGAGGCTGTTGAAGGCATTGAAGAAAATATTACCTAGTGTTAAGATTGACGAATTTGTTGAAACGTTTCGGTGTTTGTGCAACAATTCTTGAAACACTTGACAACATTTTGGAACAATTTCTTCAACACATATACACGCAGATAATAATAATGTACTCGGGCAATAGCTGAGCCACTACTGATCAAATCTTCACGAATGAAAGTAGTTTTCAAGTGGGAATGAATTGTGGACTTTGACCGAACACTTTTCCGTATGAAAAAAGAAGTGTTTTGACATCCAGCGATTCAGTGACGTTGTACGATCGTATTATGACCTTGTTATCAATTCAGTTGTGTCTTGCGGTTGATAATCGTGTTCATTTTATCAACCGTCGATACAACGTGATGTGTTTATTTCAATGCGAGTACTTTATCATCAGCAATAATGAGAACACCAGCGCTGTATATTCTGATCGCGCTTACAGACAACTTTTGAATGAATAGACATTACACATTGCACAATCTTCGCATGTTCTCAAGTACCACTGTATATTACAGAAAATTCTAACAATAATGCATATGGAAATTCGATTTTTTTGTATCGAAATGAATTATTAATTGGTCTTGATATAAGTCAGTTCAATTAAAATTGATGATTTCCTGTGGAGGAGGATTTCCTGCTGTTCACATAAGTACCAAATAATAGATCAATACTGATAATCCAACGCATTCCAAATCAATTTACAAATCAATAATAAGAATACCAATAATCATGAAAAGTTGGGCTATTATAAAACATTCGAATAGTTTCCCATCACACAAATTGGCAATTCACATCAGTCACAATTCTCACCAGTGCGATTTCATTTCCAACAGTTTCAAGTCAATCTAGTTCTAATCCATTCCAATGTCATTGTGTGAATTGTTATACGCCTGCTGTTCTACATAGAGAATATACGAAATATTTTTTTCCTATCTGTTTTAAAATTTTGTAGGAGGAGGAGATATATTCTTTAAACTCAATTGAATACAGATCCAATTCAATGATACAATTCACAATGTTTGCTATTTGATGTATTAATTGACAAGGAACGATGATGATAGAAATGAAATTGAATTAAATTGTATTGTGAGATAATTGAAAATATTTTGAATCCAGGTATTTTCACTCATAAAAGATACATTGATTTGAATTTACCATATAGCAATCGCTAGAGCGATGCGATTGTCCTTCATGAATTGAAGCTGTTCACTGAGCAGAGGGCAGCTGCGCCACAAGATAAGGCATGTCGTATATACAAACACGTGTGCTCGTGTGTATGTGTATGTGTTCTAGCTTATTGAACTATATCCAACATACCCATGGTTGTTAGAACCCAAATTATCTGTGAGATTTATTTACAATTGAATTAGAATTTCTCATTTCACATTAAATTTATTACACCATATGAGCCATGTGATATAAAATTTGCCATTAATCCTATGAAGAAAAATCTCTTCTGAATTATTGGAGTGTGAACGAAAAAAAATTACGCAGCAGTATCAGTTCCTACTAGGACTCCTACTTTATTTATTTAGTTTTTCTTTTTTTTTTCATCACCCAGAAGCTCCAGCTTGTTTCACACCTCTGTGAACCCTTATCCAATATTGCAAGACCACTCTTGCGCACAGCATCCATGAGAGAAATTTTCTGGCCGACACTTCGTATATTCGTCAGAGTGAATCACTTCGTAGAACAGTTTCCAAGCACCGCGACTATCATCATGACAGATCAAGATCATACCAAGAAACAAATAGTGAGCGCGCGAAAAGAATTGCAATTGATATTGAAGAGAATTGATGATCTTGGCATTCGATCCAGATTATTTCTATCATGGCATGCGCATTCACAATTGCGTCGCGGAGTTATTGGGAAATTTCGAATTAGCCGGAAGTTCTTCTGGGGACTTGCATTGTGCATGTGGATTATTTATTTCTTGACGAAAAATTATGTCACATCAATTCGCGATGAGAAGGTTAGTCAGCAACAATATTTTATTCAATTATTGCGGAATGTTTTTGCCATTAAATATTTTATTGTAGTGTTTGATTGAGACTCCGAATGTATTCCAAAAGATCTTCAGACCTGCTGAAGATTGTTTAATGTGTGCGGATGTTCAACAGGTTGAGAAAATTTCTAATGTTGATCCCAATGAATTTGAAGAACAGTGAGATATGAATTATTCATTTTCTTCTCTTGCTCAATATCCAGAGATTGAGTTTTTTTCATTCCTTGTGTATTAGTTATGCGTATTCAGGGAGACCAGTTGTCGTGATAGATGCGACGAGAAATTGGGCGGCAATGACGAAATTTTCATATTCATTCTTCAAAAGTTTATACCTTGGACACATTGCAGACTGTCAATTTTTTCCATACAAAACAGAGTTCAAAAGTCTTCAGGATGTTTTCAATATGAGCACGAATAGAGCACAATTGGAGTCTGGTACAGAGCCATGGTATGTTGGATGGTACGTAGGATTGATAATTCAATTTTTTTCATCACTTCCAATAAAACAATTTGATGCAATTTCTCGCTTTCCTCTGAATGAATAGGAGCAATTGTGATGAAGAAATTGGAATGATACTTCGTCAATATTATCATCGACCCTATTTTCTACCAATTACCGCAGAGAATGAAAAAACGGATTGGATTTTTATGGGAAGCCCTGGCTATGGTGCACCAATGCACGTGAGCAACTAATCATCATTCACAATAATTTTTTCTCTCACTTAAACTCACCATCTGTTTCAATATTCCGAGTGTCTGTTAAAGGTAGACGATGTTGATTATCCTTCATGGCAGGCCCAAATTAAAGGTTCAAAACTTTGGACATTGGAACCACCGCGTGAATGCTACTACACATGCAATCGAATCCAAGTGACTGTTGAACCTGGAGAAATAAGTGAGTAACCAAAAATTAATTATCCATCTTTCAATTTAAAACTATTCGAATTAATTTTCTTTTCAGTTGTTCTGGATACAAATCGTTGGTATCACCAAACCAAAATACTCTCTAATAATCTCAGTATCACCATTGGCGCTGAGTACGATTGAACTTACAAATTTCTCATTTAAAAAATCCAAATGACACCCCCATATATAAAAAATATTATCAAATTTCCTCAACACTCACGAATAAACTGCTAGAATGTACCTAAAAATATATTCCAACTCTCTAGTCAATACAAAAAAATTCTTTTCGTGTCTTCCAAAACGAAATCAACACCAATAACGTAATCGTGTGTACACATTAATTACCCGCATCCACGTACACACAACGATATTATTTGAGTGATAAAGAACAACTACAGAAAACAATTTGTAACGATCGTCACAACATTACTATGAAGTATTTCCACAAAACAACGGCCCGAAGGACAATATTCATCCTTTATCGTTTGTCATTTCTATTCATTAGTGACAATTGGCTACGGGGGTGTAGTCATAGAAGACACAGAAAGGGAAAAAAAATCGAAACATTGATATTTATCACACAACCGGTATATTCACATTGGCAGGAAGGATCGTTGGCCTATCTATTGGCCATGACGCGTTCCTAATTATGTCACGTGCCCAAGAACGCGCGCGGGAGGCCACAAGGGGAGCAAAGCGGAAGGTATATAATGCATGTGGTTCACTCGGCTGCAATATCCATAAGCCTATATAGCCACACAAATACTAACATAGGTCAGATATGTATATGCATATAAAAGACGTATACATATACGGGCGGATCTGGATACACCAAAAAAGAGGAAATGGTTCCGTGTGGCACGAGTATACGCAGATGGTACCCGCGCCCCTCGCACCTGGCGGCAGGTGAGCCCCCAGGGTGATTCCCTCCCTTTCCTCCTCTCTCCTTCTGCCTTACGTTTTCATTCTTAACCCCTCCTCTTCACGATCAAATATTTCGCGCCCCACAACTCGAAGTTTATGTGTGTATGAGGTTTAGGGAAATTATATGACCGAGTCTCTTGAGCACTTTTTGTTTTTTACTTAATATGAAGTCTTGTGGCGATATTTTATTACTGGATATTGGATTAGGGATGGATGGAGAAGTTTGAGAAGTATTGGGAGAATTTGTAGGTGGAATTCGGGGCGAAATTGCATTGGAGATTTTTTTTCCTTTCAGATTTTTTGGTAGGTCGATATTGGAATTTGGGAAGGGATATGGAAGTTGATTTTCTTTGTGAGTGTATTGGATGTTACTTGATTAGTATGACAATAATTCTTCTTTTTTTTTCGTTGGATGTTTGTGTTGATTCAATTTCAGTCCGAAAGTGAAAGAAATTCGATTTTTAGGATGGTATGCAGTGCTTGGTGATTTAAAAATTGGTCAGCTGTGTTGCAGTGAACTGTCATAAATAGACGGGGATCCAATGATTTATTTGAGGGTGACTGTGTGAGGGTAGGACCTAAACACCGATCGTTTTTTTCATTTTATATCCATTGTACGATACTTCTCGGTATTAAAACCTGGCGGATTGTAATCAAATTTATGATGAACTTTATAAAATTATTTGTCCTTGCATCATTTCCATGATTCTAATTTTTTTTACAATTAAACATCCATGAAATGCCTCTTCAAGAATTAATAAAACATTTTTCATCTTCATGATATCCCATAATTAATCATCTCTGTGAAAATTTGATTGGGGATATCAAAATCAAACGAGGATGAAAATATATTGATCGAAATTCAAGAATTATTCAGCATTCAATTTAATTTTAATCATTAAATATTCAATTTTCACATTCGATGGCTCTATTTATTCATATGATTTTTGAATGCAGGATTAAAATGTGAAAGGTAAGGATTCTCACACGTGGTTGAAGTGAGGCCGCGTGCCAGGACATAATTATAGATATTGATTTTCAGATGGAGCATAGAGAGTGAATAGATATATGAGTAAAGGGGTAGATGCAGATATGTGCAAGTGCATTGTAAGACTATGCACCTACGCCTGACAATATATACACCCACATACACGATGTTATGTATATATACCTCTGGAGAATTGAATAGCATCAACATTTAGAGGAAGGAAAGGCGGGAAAACCTTGTGAAATTAGATCATCATTTAAATTAATAAAATATCTCTTGACATGAATTCAAAGCAGAGGAATTCCACCAATGATCCAAATTAATGAAATATTTAAATATATTTTCACAAGCAAACAATTTATTATCAATTTATCTGTATAAATATTTGATGTTTTATTATTTTTCGTTCGTATATTCCAGTTGTATACTGAATACACAAATTATTTTCGTAGCTATACATTAAAATACAGTTGTAGTGGTAAAAATGAAATGTGAAACGCTAGCACACATGCATAGTGATATTGTATGACATATGCGGCAACTAATGATAAATACGATCGTCCCAATTCTCAATTTCATTTTATTTTTTCATCGCAAACGTTTTCCTTTTATTTTTTATTGTCATTATTTTATTTCATACCATGCACATTGTTTATACCATTACATGAAATACATCATCATGAATATGGAATTTAACTCAACGAAATTTGATATCGAACATTTATTCAGATTTAATTCAACCAATTTTTACATTGGTTGACGAATAAAATTGTAAATGTATCAGGGAAAAATTCGGCAAATTCCTGTCACTTTTCGAATATAAATTTCTCATACTTGGATTTATCATGAGGAACCATTCGTTCTTTCATTATCATTCCATGCGACGAATTTGAACAAGAAGGAAAGATAAAACAAAATGTCCATCAATTTTTCTTTGCTATGAATGTGTGAATGTTGCATTTATTACAACAGTAAGAGAACATCTCAGAAGGAATTTTTTTTTCTAGTTCCACCCAGTCTTATCCATTTTTATCCACCACATACCCTCGATTTTTCATCACATAGATCACTAGTGTACATATACAATCGTATATAATATGTAAGCGCGCATCGTCTCGGCGCGTCGTCGTTGGTGCGCACGCGAAAACAAGCATTCATACTTCTCTCGTTTTATCATATATATATTCAAAATGGTTGTTGGTATGTGTAGGTAACGTTAGTATGTACATACATATCGGTCGTCCTATCGATTATTTTGCGCCCATGTGAAACTTTCCCCTATCCGACGCACGGCTGCTTTCAAGCCCCACTCGGTACCACAACGCCCAGTATAGAGCGGGATATCGACGTTACATCGCGCCCAACTCGGATATACCCCCTCGTGCGAATGCCAGACACCCTTCGTCCCCCTCCATCCGTTACTCCTCATCATCCTCTTTTGCATTCTCTCCTTTTTGCTCTCACACTCGTTTGCCCTCCGTCATTATATACACCCTGCGCTTGTTACTACATGTGAGAGACAACGTCAGGATGGAAACAATGAGTATGGCATGTCGCATTTACAGACGACATATTTTTGCGTTCTAATAAAATAAAAGAAAATATGATATTATTGTTTCTTCAAATTTTTGTTGGTTGTTTCAATTGATGGAGGGGTGAATTGCGAGAAAAGTGTACAATAGAGGGTGCAATATTGCGTGTGATATACCAGATGTTTATTTTTCGTTGACATATATTTTATTGGGGAAGAAATTTTCAATATGAATTTGATATTATTCTTGTTTTTAAGTTGAAGTGGTGTTTGGATAATGAAAGATAATGCTGAGATTAGTGCGAACTTGATTTGCACTTTGCACTTGAAACTTTTGAAATTATAGAGAAAGTTTCAACTCAAGGATATTTGTGGATTCGAATTGAGTGTTGTTATATTTTTTGGGACGACTTTTGTTCTTGATCTTGAATTGTTCAGAGAATTCATTATTCGAATCGAACGGATTGAATATTCGTTTTTGACTTTAAAATTGTGATAGGATTCAAATTTTTTATTTGTACCAGGGATAATTGTTTTACCCAATAAATAAAAAATTAAAATTACAAATGAATAACTGTACTTATGGTTTTTCAAATTACTCATTTGGGTTTGTTTGATTTGTTTAATAATAGGTGAAGAAAAATTGTCAGATATAAAAAAAAATATTTGCTCATCGCTTTTTTCTCATTAATTAATAAATAACCTGCTCTACATTCTTGATCCCTTTTTTCTAACATGTAAAGGACTAAAATATTTATGCGTGCTTATATATGTTACCTCATTTCTCTGATGAATCTTGTCAATATATTGATTGTAGAATGGAAGAAAAATTGAAAAGATTGAGCAATTGAACGGGTACCTAAAATTACTGAACCGTCCCTGTCATCGCCCCTCAGACGTCGTTACTACCCCTTGTTCACTTACCCCACCATCACTCAACATTTCCCCTCACAACCCCTGTATATCGAGTTCGTTAGAGATCCCAGTAGTGAGATCTCCATCCCTAAAACCCCTCCGCGACTTGGCTGTCCCCTCGTTTGCTGCAGTTTCCCTTTACCTCTCGAATCTCCTCACCTATCACCAACACAATTCTCTCACATCGTCATCGCAAGCACCACCATCGCGATTTTGCGCAACAACGTCGTCATACCCGACTGCTGCGACGACGACACGCTCTCCCATACATTTTTTCTCCCGCGTCTACAAACATTTTTATAAAATTTTCATTGTTCTGCACAGACATTGAACTTATTTATAATTATTTGCACAAGTGTTACCTAATAATAAAAATTAGAATTATTATCTAATTGTAAACAAATGAAAAAATAAAGAGAAAGTAAATATTCGTGTGCATGAAAATTCCCCGGGAAAAATTGTGAGGAATTGTTTTCACTTCGAACTTGTGCGCGCGTGCGCCTTTTGTGTACACCACATACAATAACGCATACACGCATACGAGATCACATGAGGGACAAGGCACACGAATAGAAAGACAACATACAACATATACGAATAGCAGATTCTATATAGTACAACCAAGAGGGTGGTTTTGCAAGAGAGCGTCGCGCGTGCAGAGAAGAGAAGTAAGACTTGTCGCAGACCGAACTCCTTTTCGCGCTTTACGGATTTGTCTCACAATTACCAGTGGGATACGGTGTTGAATTGATATTACCAATCAATAGTCATCAATAACACAAATACACCCCGAAAACGACTTAGTTATGTTCCACATTTAAAGGATTAATACGTGCGTGACTTTGTGTGTACTCATCACAACTATAAATATTTATTGAATGTTGTGACGAAGAACGGCTGGACCGTTGTGGTGCACAGTGGTAGAGAGTGACGCGCCGCCACAACCCCTTCCATTGATTTATTTATTGACGATTTGGTAGTGATACTCAGTGGCTCCAACACTCCTCCATGAAACTTTATAGACAGTCGACCATCAACGTATTGCGCTATTGATTAATATCGATAATGCGAATTCATTCAGTTATTTCTCTACAATGAAAAGAGATTCACGTTCCAATAAATCAGTTTCCCATTTTACGAATTAAATTAGTGGTGAGTTCATCAGTGCGTTTGTTTCGTGCATTGAACGATGAAATTGATTTGAGGATTTTAAAAAATCCTCAAATGTGTTTGATGAGACGATTGAGTTGAATAGTGTGAAATGCGGCGCCATGGTCGCAATGGCGTCTTGATGTTACTGAACTTGCGATTATATCCATTGATTCTTCATTGACGTTCGATTTTGCTTGAAGCTATTGGTCAGTAGCGTTCACGCTCAATTCCATCGCAATATCAATTTTTGTTTGATATTCAAATTCTCCATGACATTTCGAATCAACAGAATCGTTGGGGATTAACAGATGATGTTTCCTCTTGTTGCATTCAACACAAGTTGGAATAAAATCCTGTGGTGAATATTAAAATGAACAATGGCTGTGACAAATAAAAGGAAATTCCAAGTCCTTTGACATGTCATTGAATTTCAATATTGAAGATCAGAATAATCAAAGTATCATAGGGAAATTAATGATGGTAGGAGTGAAAATATAAAAATGAAATTGTTCCATCATTGAATGTGTGATTTATGATACCCTTCATTTTATTCACACATGTATATTTATGTACAGGCGTTGTAAGATCTGTGTTTATATACTCAGTGAGAATATCGGCGCATCGAGCTACAGTGGTCACAAGGTATCGGAAAATCGATAGAAACCTGACTGACGCTAGTGGGAGTTGTGACGAGAGGGGTAATAAGTGAGGGGAAACAGAAGAACAGTGGGGGGAACGTGAATATTTCGTCATTTAACTGGATGAAACAAGTTGTTATTATTTTCCCGTGGAGATATTATTCTTCCCCTTAATTCAATCACCGATTAATCAACGCTAATTGTTCAATGATGAAATTGTCACAATCCCAAATAAATAATCAATGAAACAATTGATACCCCAACGATATTTTTCATCCCTTAGCAACAGTGACATACTCTGCATCCGTTCCACATGCGAGAATTGTAATAAAAAAATTTAACACAAAAAAATAATGTAAAGCAACGTGAAAAAAAAGAAGAAACTGTTTGAAAGGGAGACAAAAGAGAAAAGTGCGCGGACAAGGTTGCTCCATAGACGTTGGTGGATTAAGAGGTAGTTTCTTGGCACACGTTGGTATATAACCCGGCTGAAGGAGAGAGCGGCAAGGGAGACAGAGTGATAAAACATATTAAATATACGTGAAAAAAAAAGTGAAAGAATAAAAAAGAATAAGAAACGATAATATAGAAAGAACACCTGGACCAGCCGCACGCGTCGCACGTCGGTTGTAGGGGTGCCCCTTCAAGTTGAAAGGTGGTGTATGTATCACAGCGTCAGGGTGGGACGAAGCCGTGAGGGGTACAGAGAGAAAGAGACCAACAACACACTAGTAACGAAAGGGAGAGACGCACGATCGGGACTAGCACTCTGTGAGCTCGGGTGTCGTAACCGCTAACACTCTACATCATTCATACTGTGCATATTGTTGCGTTATTATTCCTCAGTTTTTTTTTCTTTTTTTTTTCTCCATTAATATAACGCTTGCATTTAGTGATTATTCGTTGTCGCAGATTTTTCAAGTGTGCCAGACGTCAAATAAAAATAATTCAGTGCGGTGGTTGATTTGTTTCATACGTTGCGCGTGTGTGACATGGGCGCACGTTGGATGCCAATTCGGTGCCGGATGTCTGTGCTAAACCAATGTGACAGCGACGTTGTTGTGTGCGAGAGTGACGTTGATCGCACAAACGGCGCGATTTATACGTCATTTATTCATTTTATTGTTGGTAATGATGAAGATAATGAGAGGAATGAGATTATGATTGTTGTAAATCGAAAGGGGTGGTTTGATTGTGTGTTTCAATAGTGTTGTCAAAAGTGAATGACAGTTGATTGATAGAGTATAATTGAATACAGCGGGTTAAGAAGAATTTAAAGAGTTTTTAGCAGAAGCGGGTAGAATCGCGCGGCGCCGCGTGTATTTTATGTACAGGTTACGGGTTATCGTGAATGAAAAATAAAGGGTTTTGATAAGCGGTGGCGCGACGCGCGTGTGTTGTCAGTGGTTGCCGGTGGTGCCGGTGGTGATAGCGCTGGTAAGAAAGGGTGGCGCTGGTGGTTGAAACACCACTAGCGACTTCATGACCGCGGGAATTGAACAAATTCGTGGATTTGAATAAAAGAAAACATCTGTTAGGGTGATTAGAGTTTGGAGTGGTTTCAGGGGTTGGGGTATCGTTGAATTTTTTTATTTCAACTGAGAATGAATTCGTGATGAGGAAAATTTTAGTTGCAAAATTTTATTCGATCCAAATTTATGAATATGAATAAATATTGTTACTCCGTTAGTTTGAGAAATTCACTTCTCAACAACAATATTTTCCATTTTATTGTTGGGCGAACGTTTTTAATATTTGCAAGTACAGTGATATACTCCGAGAATTCGCATCATTCGAATAATATTTCTCAATAGAACTCATTCTACTCCAGGCTCCAAAATTTATTGGCTACATTGATATCATGAATAGAATGACAACTTGCAAGCAAACGACAACAAACAATGACTAGGAATTTGTGTATGAAAAGAAATGTGAGGGTTTGGTGAAGGTGTGTGTGTTTAGATGAATAGAATAAAGATAAATAAACTGTGACGAGTGCGTATTGATAAGTTGTAAAAATCCTAAAACTAAATGTGCGTAAATGGAAGGTATAGGCGACATAACCGATCATCATCGATCGCATAGCGAACAATTTGACTCTGTGGATTCACCAACGGGTATATCTACGCATGGTCGTGGGGGCGGCACGAATGGAAATTGTAGCAGTGTTGGTGATGTTGTCAGTGTGGCCAGTAGGGGTAGCGGTGGTGTTAGTGTTAGTGGCGGTAACGGCAGTGGAAGTAGTGGTAGCAGTGGAAACGGTGGGAGTAGACATCACCACGAGGCAACTCGTGGCGGTAGCGGTGAATTACGTGGTGGGGTTGAAATTGGCGGCGATTGTATGTCGTCATCGGCATCGCAAAGTCCCGACATCGGGTGCGCGAGCATCCCATTGGAATTACTCGCGGCGGGCGCGCTTGGCGTCAAGGAGGAGCGAGACCTCACCGCAGCTGAGGATCTCTCTTCTTCGCAGGAACCACCGGGTAGAGCGAGCGCGAGGGAATCCCTGTCGGTGATTGTCCCACCACAGGACGTGGACGTTGATTCACGTGACGCCGACTCGGAATTACTCAGTCCGGGAAAGCTATCGCCAACGTCCGGTATTAGTGTGTCAGTTGCGAGTATGATTGACGCGACAGACTTCAGGGCAATGCAACCAGAGCCGACATATCAAACATTAACGTCGGTTGCCGAGAGAATGTCACCACCTGGGTTTTCACCTGGTTCATCATACGCAACGTTGACACCTCTACAACCATTGCCACCAATATCAACGATGAGTGATAAATTTGTTTATGGTTCTCACACGGGCAGTGGTGTTTCGGGCAGTTTTGCTGTGATGCAAAATAATGGTTTGGCTAATATCGGTCTTGGTATGGGTGGTTCGCCCTACACCTATGACAAATTGCCGCCAATGGGAATGTCACCACCGCACAATTATCCATCACCTGGCGCTGGTCTGCAACCAAGTCCATTGTCACCACAAAGTGCTTACAGTCAAAGTGGACTCAATTCACCACATAAATCAACCAGTCCGCATTATGAACCAGCTTTTCTCCCGAGGTTACAACAAAGTCCAGCAGCACTCAGTCCACCATCACCGCCTGTTTCAGCTGCGACAAGTTTCGCGCCTTCACATCATTCACCACCGACGCTTTCAGTGCCTGCTGCATCACCTCCGCCGTTACAAACACAATTACAACAACAGCAAGCACAACAACAGCAAGCGCAACAACAACAGCAACAAGCGCAACAACAACAGCAGCAGCAGCAACAACAGCAAACGATACAGCAAACGATAGCGCATACACAACACGTGCAACATACGTCAGTTGTCATGAAAACAGTGTCGTCGGCGGGTAATGGTGCTGGTGAAGTTGAGGAAATCAACACTAAAGAGCTTGCACAAAGGATCAGTGCTGAGCTTAAAAGATACAGTATACCACAGGCAATATTTGCCCAAAGGGTATTGTGTCGCAGTCAGGGTACACTCAGCGATCTTTTACGTAATCCAAAACCATGGTCCAAACTCAAAAGTGGCAGGGAAACATTTCGAAGAATGTGGAAGTGGTTGCAAGAACCGGAATTTCAAAGAATGTCCGCTTTAAGAATTGCAGGTTCGTTTTTATTTCTCCCACCATATTTATTTTACTTTCAAATGTTTTTTCTTATCAAGATCAAACACGTCAAAACACCTCACTCGAGTTTTGCTTTTTTTTTTTATTGTTCCTCATTATCATGTTTAATTTTTCGTCACAAATTGTTCTTGTGTTAACCCTTGAATTCAATGATGCTACGAATTTTGCATATTGTGCATTTGCAAGCGGTATATTTGATTCATTGGTAAAATTGGAGAATTTCCTATGAATTCCAGCAGTGTACAGTTGAGTGGAAAAAAAATTCGGAAATGTGTGTACGACATGTCCATGAAGCAGTTTATTGAGTTTCAATTGAAGACATTTGGATACATCGTGCATTCAAGGGTTAATTAATAATATAACATTTTTTTTCACCGTCATGATTTCAATTAGATGACACGTGTGATCATTGCACTTATATCCATCAATCACAACAAGAACACGCTCAGCACTGAACGTAACGTTTGTGCCCTCAAATTCCCTCCTGTTGAACTGAATGAAAAACAATTTTAATAAAGATCTCAAACATTTTCTTTAAGTAGCATTCGTTGTATGAAAAAAATAATAAAATATTCAGGGATTTTAGTTCAATTGTATAGCTGAGGGATCAGAAAGAAATGTTGCGGAAGTTGAAAGCAGAAATGTATTGAGAGTGAAAAAAAAATAAATTCGATAGACAGGAGAGAAAAATATCATATTTTATCAGCTGTCACATTATCAGTCGTATTTATTATCGGAAGGTTTTTTTTTCCTCGAGAATATGATGACATATGTCCCCTCTCTTTGTTAATAATACACAACGCGCAAAATCTGAATAAAAGAACACCAGGTTTCTCGATTGCGTACATCATATGAGCTAAAAGTAACATGAAAAGCTCGGAAAATATAGAAACACGAGTATTTCTCTGAGAATTATCACAATCGAACTACTATCCAATGTAATTGAATTATAATTCAAGAATCGAGACGAAATATGTTGAAAGACATTTGGAAAACAAAGAATCATTGAAACAAAAATCATCAGCAGGATGAAACAGGAGTCAAGAAAAAATTTTATACGAGAATGTGGAAAAATTGCAAAATAGGTAAAAGCCAAAAAAATATCAACTCTCCTGCTGCGCATAATATAGACAAATCACAGAGTATAGTAGAATTGCAGCAACACACAAAACAACTAGAGGATTCGATGAAAAAGCAAAGTGTCGCGAATTAAAATGAGATGGAATGAAAATAAAACAAGTGACACACACGTGGTGTCCACGTGGAGAGAGAGGCGTTCCCTTTCATATCATTCAGAGATAGACGCGCGGAATAACACTTTTCGAATTCAACATCCTTCGGAGGGGGATGTTGGCTATATTCCCCGCATCAACACAAACAGAGTAGTCCACGCAGTATTGATCGCGGTCACGTGGTATTTAGATGAAAACGCAAGCGCAACTTTTGTGTATATAGATAACGACGGCCATCACACCATGCTGCTGCCTCGCTGCTTGCCCGCCTGTCATCCCTTCTTTCCGGCCTTTTTCACTTATACACGCACACACATTTCTCTCTACCACTCCTTTTCTGTTATGTCTAACCCATCTCTCACTCTTTCCCGTTTACTCTCAACTTATTCCAGCCTTATCTATAACTGACCGTGTGTGTACACGTCATTGTGCGCGCCACAGAATTAACCTGAGTATATTTCATTGGTCCCTTCACATGTACAAGATTTTCTGATTTTATATAATGAAATTGACATGTAGGAAGGAAAATATGACAATGTTTTGATTACTCCGCCCTTCTTTTTCATATGCAATCATTTTATTTTTGTAAACATCTGCAGACAGAAACAATTTCGAAAACATTTCTCATGACTCAATCGTTCCAAGACTCTTACTGGCACAAAAACTCTTTTCTTCGACATTCCCAAAAAGTTTGGAGTGTGATCACGATCATCAAAGATAAACAGTGTTATTCGAGGGTGCACACAATGTCGGGTAACAGTTTGGAAAATGTTATACACCCTACTTGTACCTTTTTTTTTTCGAAATCCCTCACTTGAGGAAAATTATGCAAAAATTTTATTAAACTCAATGTCAACTCAAAACAAATTTAATACTTCCAAACAATTTATACCATTTTCGTTTCTTCTCTCGGTAGAGTCTTGGTCAACCCCGACCTCACCTAATATCTCTTGGCATTCAGCATCTCATTGTCAGTAAATTTCATTTCTGTAACTTCTGATATTTTTGTGGGTAATCAAAGGGTAATGTTCCAATGTCCATATCATTACCATACTCAAGCACTGTTTTAGTCGTGCGTCTCGAATATTTATTTACAAATTAATCGAGTTCCTCTCAGTCAATACACACATTAGACCTATATACATCTGAATGTATACATATATATTATATTATATATATGTGTGTGTATATGTCTACCAAGTCGCGTGTACACCGTTAGTATTGATCGGTTACGAAGGGTCGAATGCGCCAGTTAGCAAGTCATGGACTAGACTACTCTTACTTTCCTTACCGACAAAAAAAATAAACAACGGCCTCTCTTTCACCCTCATTATTTTTTTCCCTACCCTCACGTGGCTAGCGAAGAGAAAGAAAAATCATTTGTATCAAGTCTGGTAAATTCAATATCCAACAATATCTAGTATTACAAATAAAATAGAATTTATTTAATTGCAATGAAATTTTCAGTCATTATTTTATACCAAATATTTCATTTCTGATACAAATTATTTTTGTTTATGTTTTTCGATATATGAGGAGGACCATTCACCGCGAATTATACTCCATCGTGATATTTTAGAATTGATAGGAAGTGATGAAAGGATATCCGGAAAAAAATCGTTTTTGATTGCTGAATCGACATAAGTTTGATAGATCAGAATAAATTCATTGTCGTTGTATGAACAATTGTTGGAGTACGTGAGACTAAAATGACAAAGAGGAAGCGAGAAAATAAAAAGGTGGATGGTGAGAGCCTATGGTCTCTCGTCGACGCCATGAGTAAAGACACCCCCGAGCTCGCGGTACTACCCTGTGTCAGCGAGCGATGGACGTTATAACGTAACAGGAGTATATAGTGGCGTAAAAATCAATACGAAACCTGTTTTGTCTCGGTTAAGAGTTTGTAGCCAAGTTGTGCTTTAGCTCTGTCTCCCTCTTGCAAGGTGAAAAGAGGCCCTCTTGACTGTGTGACGGTTGTGACAGAAAAAAGAAGGTGGTTGTGTGGGTGGCGGACTGTACATAAGGGTGGAGTTCAAAAAAGGTGGTGGTAGAATGACAAGGGGCGATGTGAAAAGTGGGTGGAATTACGTTAGGTGGTTTAGATAGTATTATTGCTTAGTTGAATGCTATTCAACGTTGTTGGTGAGTGAAAATAGAATTAAATTGTACGTAGACAAACATATGTACCCTCGAATAAACTTACACTCCAACTTTTTTCATAATTTAGTAATAGAACATACGCACACTTGCTTACGTGTTACATGAATATGAATAAATAAATTGGTAGGTATTTCTTTTTATTCGAATATAGGAAACAAAACTTTTTCAACAAAGACGAGTAGTGATGTTGGGTTTTTTTAATTGTCCCGAGGTATTAAATTGGGGTGGAAAAAAAAAATTTGAGTGCGTTTAGATTATTCCTTCAATTAAATTCACAGAACAGAAATTCACTTGTTGACACTGACATGAACAAATTGGATTTTATATTTTTTTAATTGATTGCAAGTACGAATGATTTACAAAAATTAATATGGATAATTCTATAGTGGGGTTGTTGAAATATCAGAGTAGAGTTTCATTGTTTCTCGATGAAGCACCATACCTCTTGATTTTATTGTAAAATTGAACTGTCATGAATAGTTGATTTTTTTTCTTCTTGTTTTTCAATTCGATTTGACACGTTGAATATGAATAGGATAAATTGGTAGGGCGAGTCACGAATATTTTCACGAATAAACATTCGACAAATTAAGTTGAAGGGTGCGCCCTTGAGATTTCAATTCGACATTCTTGTTTTTTTCTTCGACAAGTTCGATAAGGTCAATCACACTTGATGTTATAATTGTTGTTACAAATCGATGCATATTTTTTCCAGTTTTTCAATTAAAATTGATTCATCCATATTTTTTCTCATATCAATATTCATCGTGACTGTCAAAATCAATCAAAACTGAATATAACAAGAGTAATAGAAATATCACAGCAACGTTTCCATTATTTCTCATCCATTTCATTTATTTTTATTTATTCCCCCATTCTTTTTTTTTCCTCTGTTACAATATTTCAACCACTCAATGCACTGCTGTCCATCCATCGCTGTTTCACTTTACGCATACTCCAGTTCGCCTTTTAAATTATTTTCATTACATTGCCATGTATATGTTGCTTTGTCTGTGTGTTGTTACATCAAGTCGGATCAAATTAAAATTCATTGCGTGCCGACTCGTTGATAATTGAAAGATGATACCTGGTATGTTTCATCAGATATGAATCCATATTACTCACACACTTCTTTCTCTATAAGTAAATATTCGATAAATTTTCTCCACCATCACAATTGTCGTGAGAATAATCGACCAACTATAAAAACATTTCACCATTTTTCCATTCCACTGTGTAAAATCACCTGCATTCATTTAATTGAAAATAATTACTAATAGTAAATTGCACCATTGACATATCCACCCCGCGGAAAAAAAATAAACCACCCCATACTGTTTTTGGCAGCCCCACACCTCCTCCAACTGTACTCCCTGCTGATGACGTAATCGAGGGCACTTAATCAACCCCATTACGTATAAAGTTACGAATGCAAAATCGTCAATAATTAATTTGTACCAATTGTGTTACTCTATAAATTACTTGGTCACACACACACACACACACACACACACACACACACACACACACACTTAATTACACTCACAAATAAGCCCATACCAACTCTGAGGATAATTTCTACTGAAACCAACAATATCTACACCGAAGATTTAAGTGTGGACAACAACCGGCGGAAAAAGAAAGAAATTGAAAGGAAAGATACAACAATTATGTTTATCTAGTATTTTTTCTATCATCACGTCGTCTTTTTTTTTCCACCAAATTTCATTTATTTTTTAATTACTAGCCTGTAAATTTTTTTTTTCAATCAGAATATAATCTCAATAATCATGATCGCGCGTGCGAGACATTAAAAAAATTTTTTTTTACAACCAAACGGATAGACAAATGCACCGCATCGTTATTATAAATATCAAGCGTTTTATAATATTTCAAATATATATTCCAATGTTAGTTTATTGTTGAGAATAATATATGTGTATATACGTTCGTGGTTTTGATTACATGTTACAATTGGTACAATGAGAAACACGAATGATATATATGTGTATACATTTATATGTCGCTGCGATTGAACACTGGGTTTTGTTGGTTTCCCTTATTTTCATTTAGTTCACTCGTGGAGTCTCTCTCTTTCTATTCTTTATCCCTCTTTTCTTGTTCCATCAACTTTGTCGTACTCCACTCTCCTTTATATATCCTTGCCATTCAACTCCAAAACTTTACGTTGGAAGAACTGTCAATTGAAAAAAAATGTTGTATTATTATTATTGCTGTTGTTCTTATTTTTACTATTATTATTTATATATGTTTGTAATTTTTTTTTTATGTATAGTGTGTTGGTTATGTTTCCACTTCCATAATGGAGAAAGCATGGAAATTCACTTCCATCGAAGAAATTCTAGGGGTCTACGGCATACAAAAAAATTATCGACATGATATTCGTGATAGAAATAGTGTTGAAATTGATTAGTCAGATATGACTAGCAAGCTTCTGCTCTTTATTTGAAATAAAGAGGGAAATGAATAAAATTTCGATTTACAATAAATTATTTGGGGAAGTTGAAAAAAATTAAACGTGAATGATTGAATTAAATAATTTTATTTTCTATTTTATTTTTCCTGTCTTAAATATTAGTAAAAACGCAAAGGTGTATGTCTATCGGTTTGGTTTTAGCCCTGAGTAACTGCTCTGATAGCGGAGGTGACCCGGACGCAATGCTGGATATCCACCACCCAGGAACAGGAATCGAGACCCATCATCAACCGTTTCACAACTCATATGGTAATATCAACAACTCAATCATTAACACCTAAAACCCAAAAAAAAATAAAAGTATATATATGACGTAAAAGAAAAAAAAACACTTGATAACAGGAACAGAGGATAAATATTGAATTCAACAGATGAAAATTAGGCGAAAATTTCGCGAGTCTATCATTAATATCATTTCAACTTTTTTTTTTTACATTTGCTAATAATCATAACCTCAAACTCATACATATCTGATCAATAAATTAACCATTGCACAATTTTTTTGCGTCATCTCACTGTATCTCATATTCCATATCGCTTGCTATATAAAATTAATCGTCAAATAGTAATTCAAAGCGCAGCAAATAAAACAACACGATAAATAATGTGACTAATTCAAGCTGGCATAAGTAGAAACATTTTTCCAGGCAATTCTTCATCACTCACCGCTGCACCTCCACCTTTTATTATAAATACATTTACGAATACTCCGTAATGAAAAATTCTTGTAAATAAAATGACCCATAGAGTATAAGAAAAAAAGAAAGGTGAATTCACGAAAAAAAAAATATATTTAACATTAAATTAATCTCTATGACGATTATATCGATAGTGCGCCCTTTAGATTCATCCTACCAATAGACAAAAAATATAAATAAACTACTAACGCATGAAAATAGAAGAATACATAATTGAGGAAAAAATTGACAAGTGAACAGAGAAAAGTACAAAGGTCCACATCAAGTATTATATACGAAAATGCTGAGGGATGAAAAGCTCAAAAGTATATATATGAATGTATTTAGATGTATACCAAGTCGAAGAAAGATCCGGCAATAGATATATTGAACAAGTTTCCGTGAAGAGAGAGGTAATCTCGCTAGTTGAGAATATCCCACGCTAAATTTCAATCCGAACGCAGCACAAAAGTCGTACTTCATCCCCTATATGTATATAAACGAAAACGACATGAGACTACCCCGCATATAAACCACGCTGTCGGTTTGTGATTATCTCTCTCTTACTCTTCATACACATTGAAAGAGGATGAGGAATAGAGGGGGAGGGAGAAGCACTGGAGAGTAGGTCCATTTCTCTGCTCATTTCATCCGTCCCGTTCTCAAGCTTTCACTCGATCCACCCCGTAGTCGATAGTCCCCGCAATGGATATCGGTTTGTATACAAGCAAGCAGTGGTCAGGGGAGATGAGAGAAGCTGGAAAGAGCGAGAGAGAGGGCGCGAGTGTATACCTATATATGTTAACAGGGAGGTACCTAATTAAACTTCGTATAGATCTACTCGTTCGTGTGTTGGACTCTTCGATGCGACTTTCATTTGGCGAGCCATTCTAACGTATACTTTTCTTGTTGGCATTTCATCTTGCTATATCGTTGGAAAAGTCTGTTACCTCCAACCCACAACCCTCATGTACATCATTGTTGTCCCCTTGTCCCCGTTTTCCTTTAGATCAGTATATGAATTTGATTCTGTTCATTTTGCAGAATATTTCATCACTGGATGTTTGAAAATTCAAAATGAGATTTTATGAAACGGTTTTGGTGGAGAGTAAACGGTTGAAAAAAGTATTCAAAAGTTTTGTGTTCATATAGAGGTTCAACACGTGCAAGTTGATTGAATTTCCAATTTTCTATGTATATATTATAATTTAATTATGATGCATTACTTTGAGGTCTTTGATGTGACGTTGGTTAAGTATTTAGCTTTAGCGTTTTGCCTTTCAGTCCATTCTTCCTAGACGGGTGTCTTCTACTCATTCAATCATGTGGCGTTTCTTTTTTCCTTTCTCATGTTCTTGCCAAAGTGTTTCCAAATGAAATAAATAAAAGCTTATTGGTGTTTCGTTTTGTCAAGTGAACAGTTAAAATGTCACCCTATTTACCAGTATTGTCAATTTTAGTCACTCTGGGTGTAGGGAAAATGGTGAAAAAGGGAGCTAGGACAGAGTAGGAGGAATGGAATAAGTATGAGGAGAAAAGTTTGAGGGAAAAAAACTTTGGCAAACTTCCCGGTGAACCATGTAATAAGATCAATTTCTCGATAATGAAGCCGTGTACACTTTCAGAGGATATTTGGAATCAAGAAACAATATGGTGTGGAGAATGGGAAAAGGTAGAGTGATGTTTTTCTCATTTGACAATAAAATGGTGTGAGTTTTCGGATATTGTACAATTCACTTTGGACATTCAGGTTTAAAACGTCTTTTGTCAATATAAAAAAGTTGTTGCTAATGTAGGAAGCAAATCCGATTTTTATCTGCGGTTTTCATTGAAACTATTGGAAATTTGATCTTTTACAAATTCCAATGACAGATACCCCGATTCCAATCAATACTTTGATAAACACTTTGTGCTTTGCGAAGAGAATGTTGATGATACTTGGGTAAATTGACTCTTTCATCGAGATTCCCAAGACAACATTTTGTCCAAATTTTATTCGGTGATAGAGAAGTTATGAAGAGGATATTCAACTTCGTAGAATTGTTAGAGAATTACTCACTACTGAATTCAAAATGTAAAACAGAGTTGAGAGTTGGTCTTACTGAACACGACATTATCAAATAATTGGATAAACGGTTGAATATTACACATTGGGCAGGTAGAAGCGATGGCACAACTTAATTGGATGAATTCACGAATTATGATGTCTCACCAGTAGAGAGCATTGTCAGATTGTCTAATTCGCCGCAAATGTTTTTGTAGAGGGTTCATCTTAATTTATACATTCCAACTATAAGGAGCAATGACTCCAATGAGAGCTACTCTTCCGGTATTCATTATGTCATTGTCGCGTCGCGTGCTTCCACAAAGGTAGCATTGACTTTCTTAATAACCTGATATCTCCCCATATCCCCCATATAATCGATGGCAATTGATTATTTATGGATCCTACATGCGCAATAATTTACAAATGTATTTGCGTACTACATCAAATCAGAACTTTGGATGTAATCAGAATCTTCGATCCCATTCATCTCCAGTTTATACTCCTCATTCACTTCTGTCCATAAATTATTTTATTGAGATAAAATTTCTTCTCTTCAATATGATAATAATGACGAATTGCTGAAGTTCCATGTGAGATTGAAAGTATTTTTCACTTCTTCCTTCCTCTTCTCTCAACCATATCAGAGACATATCAATCCTGGATCAAATGAGCTGTGCAGTTCCATTATATATAAAAAAATATGGAAACAATTTTTATTCTCCCAACTGGACATGAGTTTTCCTAGGAAATTGCCATCATTTTGGGAGACACATGATCATTATAGCACATTGTCTCTATATAATGTCATTTCGTATCCAGTTGACGTAGGGAACGCGAGTGCAATTTAGTGACGACAGTCCACCAAAACACTCGTGTTACACATCGGTAGATGCAACCCTTTGTGTAACGTGGAACCAAGGCATGTAACGAGTTTCCAATAATGGCTCAGCTGTGTCCTCCACCAACATAGTGGCGAACGATTTTGGTCATACTGTGGCTATAACACGACCAGTATGAAGGTAAAGTCTGTTACTCACACCAGACTCTTACCTACCAATTGTTTCCACAATATCTTCTACAACTACCTGCCGATAAGAATTGTCATTGAATTCTTGTTATTCTACGCAATCCAACCTCAATTCCACAATCAATAATTCATCACACGTATCACCATCACTTATTGTGTCAATGTTTCCCCATCAACTTGAACGGTTTGACCTGTTCTTTTTTTTCTCCTGAGAGACAATCTCTTGGGTCACTGCTATCGATTTTCGCTTTGCAGTTTGCACAACAAATGTGTTCAAGTTGTGATTCCACAATACAAATCCGCTTCTTTTTCATAATCATCATATGCAACGTAATCCCATTTGCAAGTGCAACATTCAGCACTCCATTGAACACTTAAACGTAGTACTTCAATGAATTCATAAATATTTAATTACTGTCTTGAATATTTTTTTCTTCTGGTTACAAATTGGTGAAATACGGGACAGTTAATTAACATAATTACTGTGTAGCCACACGAAATACCATGAGAATGGTATGATCGTGCAATAACGGGGTGTAAAGGTAGAAGAGAGAGGTAACCTAGGTTATGGTGGTAATATGCACCCCCCCGACTAGTCCTTGAATTATTGCCTAATCAATAATCTATATGTAGTACTAACGGGACCGTAGGGCGAGAGCCGGTGTCCGCGTAACCGAGCTGGCTAGTAGGTAAGCTCGTGCCTGAATAACGCAGCTGGGGTATCTCGAGAAGCGACGCTTAATTTAACAGCCTATCTTCATGATCTATCTATCGTTCGCCATCGTTACCCTGATATTTTTCAGATAAATATAAATTAGCAAGAGTTATATATAAAACGATAGTAACTATCATCGTTGTGGATAAAGGAAAATTTTTAATTACATCAATAGTCGAATTTATTGAAGTTATTCATAGAGGAAATGTTGAATCATTCAGGATTTACATCAACTGGGACATGGTGAGGTGTCTTGAGAAATATGTTACCATTCATTTTACATTGCTCAATTCCGCCGGTTTCCAAATTCTGGAAAACAGCCAATCATGAATTTTACAAGAACATCAAGTACCACATTGATGAATCTATCGACTCTTGTGAGATTTTCATTTGGTAACATAACTGACAATCAAAATGATCAAGATTCAGAATTTATATCTTATCTTGCCTCAAACTAATGCCATTACAATCATTTTCAATATGCCAATCGGGAGATTCGTAATGAAAATGAATTTAATTTCTAATGATAACACAGATATGGCGATATTCGGGAATTCAATCCACTATGATCAATCAAATTAAATTCAAGTAAAATCGTCGATTTTCCTCTTAATTCTCTTGGCGTCGAGGGTTATTAAATTATTCCATAAAATGATAATAATGTGACTCCTATCGTTGTTAATTTGAACAATACATTGATAGATAAAATTGGTAGTGGTTTAAATGAAAGAAATTAAATTTGTACTTGGCATTTCGGTGAGGTTGAAAGCATCGTGTGTATAGGCAGGTGGGTATATATATATACACACATAAGCGATAGATTAAAGAGAAATGGCTACACGTTCATATTGATTTTTGTCGTCAGTCGCGCGAGTGGGTGGACGATGGTTGGCGGGCGGGCAAGGGAGTTGTTCAGGGAGTACAGACCGCCAATCTTTACAGTTCTACCTTTCTCTTTCTCATTCTCCCATTTTATTCCGTATTTCATCGGAGGTAGCTCGGCTATTTTCTCTGGTCTCTTCTTCCGTTTTCTCTCCGCGTTTGATCGTTTCCTTTTTTTTTCCACTCTACTCCTGTCTATAGTTCTTTTTTTTATTCTTTCTTCTACCCTCATCGTTCTATACACTCTGTACTATCAACGTATTCCTACCTGTCCTCGATGCACACATTTGGACTCTTTCACTGGGTATATACTTCATAGATTGATACCCCATCGATGCCTTCATTAAAAAATAAAGTGAAAAAAAAAAAAAATAGAACAAGGGGTGTAGGAAAAAGGAAAAAGAAACATGAAAATTCACTGATTAAATTCACGAAAAGAAAATTGATTTTTCTTTTATTCATCCGATGTTTATTCTTCGATTGAAATCATCGAACAAACAATTTGTAGTTTATTTATATTCATTCATATAGACGCAATATTGTTTTAGAGTTTGCACTCGGTGAAAAAGAGAGAATGAAAAAACAATGAAGAAGTAAAAGGAATAAAAACAAAAATGAATGAATGACAAAGCCAAATGCAAGTACATGTATGCCACTATTCCGTTTGAAATATTGCCAATTCATTCAAAATGAATCAAAGTGAGTGTAAATATTCAGAAGAGTGAGAACGTAAAATACGTCAGAGAACGCGGGAAAAATAAAATCGTCACATACAAAAAAAGATCTTGGACATGGAAAAAAAAATAGACACGAATTTTTTTGTGTTCTATTTTCATATTTTAATATCCATCCTTTTTTTTTCTCAGGCCATTTATTTTTCCACACTGAACTATTTATTCTGAATAACTTTATTACACTAAAAATATTACAATGTTGATGGACGATGTTAAATATAGATATACATGAATATAGAATGAATGTGGCGGATTGGGCGGTGGGGGTTTTCCACTGTGCAGGTAAAGCAAACTGACGGAATGCCAAAACTTTTTTGTAATTAAATTTTTTCCTAAACGCAAAGTGTACGTATAGCAAAATAGTGTAGGGTTATATTCACGTAGAGATGTATAATATGAGGAGAGGGTATTATATGAGATATACGTATATATGGTTTGACGCAGGCCCTATATACATTCAGGGTAGAGTTACGCGAACCTATATCCAATGCTGCCGAAACCCCTTCTATTTCTTTCATATATATGTATATATAAAGTCCACACGGAAACCGCGGCTATCGGGCTTCAATATTTTTAACCATCCATTCGTCGTCCCTCTTCGCTATTTCCCCATCTCCTACCTCGCACTCACTCTATCGTTTTTTTTTTATTTTACTTCTTTCTATTTTTCCTCTCTTACTCCTCTACATTCTCTCTTTTCCCTGATCGGTTTCATTTCTCGTTTCCGCACGGGCGTTTCGTCGTGTTGGCTCTTTTATTTATTTTTTTTTTACTCCACCCACCACCCTTATGTGTATAGCTATATAAATATATGGGGGTTCGAGAGTCTCTGAAGCAATCGAAAATGAAACTCCGGCAAGGCGAATATTTTTTCCGTTATCGCGCCTCTCGCCCTCTCAATTGCTATTAATATATTTTTTATTTTATTTTCCGGATTTTTTTTTTAATTATATACATTTTTTAGCGTATATGTACGGTGAGTTTGTATTATATTGGATGTATATATGTGTAGGATACTGAGAGTTCAATTAATTGCAAAATATCAAATTTAAATTGTAATTGAAATGCAACTCGATGATATGCCATATACAACCCGACAATGGTTTTCTATTTTACGTTTCTCTCTCATATTATTTTTCTATGCATTTTACTGAACCTTTTTTGTTTGTTTTTATCATTCGTTTACGTATAAATATGTGTGTAGGTCATTTGGTTGTTCACGGTTTTGGACGAATATAAATTGCGGTTGAAATTCATATAGGGAAAACATATGAGAGGGAAATATTTAATTTCAAGCACAAAAATTTTTTATGAAACTGCTTCAATTATTGAGAGGAATTGTTTATTTATAATGATGCCAATTGAAGTGCGCAAAATGGATAACTTGATAGAAAAATAACAGCGAGTTGCATTCCCGCAGCGATTTATTAATTTTCATTATTTTAAACTGAAATAAATTGTCATTCGAGCATGAATGTATAAAATCAAAGAATAATGAACAAAAAATAACCGTTCACTGAAAAAATGATACAGAACAAAATAATAGTGACGAAAAAAAAGGGCGAGGGAAATTCACTTCATCTGCCTTCAGCAAAAAATCACCGACACAAAATGAAACACAAAAAATTAGAGAAAAATCATTTCCGTGTAGATGACCAAGCAATACACAGTAGAATCGATAATATTGTCGCAAAAATAAAAGAAAAAAAAAACTTCAGGACGGCACAACCCCCGGCGTCTACACCCCTTATCGATACTTGTGTAGTAGAAACGTTGCACTAAAAATCATAGTAGTAGTATTGGTGTTTCCTCGTCTTCATACTTCGTCGGTACTTACGACGATAAAGGTCGACGTTAAATGAGCTCTACCTTCCGCCCACAATTTCACCCCTGGCCCTCAGAGTCCACTTTTACCCCCTGCACGTCACCGACATCAGTACTAACTCAATTTTCGGCTGAAAGTGGTCACACCCCATTACTCTCAACCTACCACTCTCTCACTACTCTCCCTTTATCTTTTTCTCTGATGCCATTCATCGCATACGGCTGGGCGAAACCTATCACATCACAAAGGCAACGTATTTTCACGTGGATGCAACATTGGCAATTGAAGCGAGATACAAGATGAAAATACATCACTTTCATGAAGGAACAGAAAAAACGAAATATTTGTTTGAGGAATAAAATGAACAATTGAGAAAAAAAGGGTTTCAGTGTGGAAATAATGATGGTGAATATGGAATAAAAATGATCTTCATGGAGTGTATAAATTATCGATAAAATATAATTCGTGGTGGTTGCTCGAATAATTTTCATTGAATTATCCGTCAAAAAATGTTTATGTGAATTTTTTTTTACATCTCAACAACTTTTCATGTGGCGGAATTTGCTGAATAATATCCACTTTAATTGAAGCCCCTGACTCTCGCCACTTAAACGATTAAACCATCAATTTAATAATAAACCATATGCACTACCACATGAAAAAGTATTCATTAAGTATCTTGTGGTTATTCGCATATATATTCATCATTCCAGTAATGAAAATACCTGGAAAAATTGGATATTTTTCGTGGACGGGTGAAAAATTTTAGGCGAAAAAAAATTGGGGTTGAATTGGATAGAAAGTGAGATATAAAATATTGAATAAATGTGAAATGTTTAATTTTCGTTAATCGTATAGGTGCCTTTATTAATTTTAACATTGCAGCGTTCTTGGATGGGGTTGGTGGGTTGTCAGGAGTTGAGCGGGGGTTGGTAGATTGGAAAAAAGGGGTGGTTGGTACGCAGTACACTACCGCACAAGCCATGCTTCTCAACCCTGTGCACCTTTTCACTATCTCTCTCAGTTGCACTCACGAATATATTCTGCCTTCACAACGCTTTTACATTCTGTTGTCATATATGTATATACCTTTGTATATATAGTTTCATATGGAGGTTAGGTTATAGAGTTATAACGTACGAGGGTTGTATATGTGACACCCACGATCTCGAATGCACCGTTCACAAAATGCACATATGCTATTATTTCCCTTTTACTATTTTTTATTTTTCATTATTTATTCTGTTCTTTAAATTTCAAAATATATATTCAGCCATAAATTTATTTCATTTTTATCCTGTTATTTCATTTATCCTTCACGAATTTATTGGTGTTATAATTTTTCAATGAAATTGAAGATTAAATATTGGAAAGGGGAAAAAAAATGAAATTTCACATTT
>JABMBR010001178.1:0-31233 GCA_018881525.1 Meteorus sp. PSUC_FEM 10030008
TATATATAAATTTTTCTCTGCAGTGCAGTCACAATGTAAAAAAGAAATTCCTTTAGCTATAAATACGAAAGTGCATGCGAGTGAATGGAAAAATAAGGTAAATCCAATAAGTACCAACATAAAAATTTCTTCTCGATTATATCTGACAGCTTTTAACCTCAATACTACGTAAACTTGTATTAAATTAATTGAATCTATGATTATATTGAATATATTAAACCTAACTAGAGGTGGTTAACAGAAAAAAATGCGCATTGGTAATTACTTTGGTGATAATTTTGTGGAATTTCAACAGCACAACCAATTCCGAAATCTTTCGTACAAGTTGATATGAACATGTGTCTCAACACAACACCTGATGCAATTCTATCGAATAAACCTCCATGTGCTGAATCAACATTGACACAAGCTGATATACAATCAAATCTTGTTATAGACAATCGTTCGGTTCGAGTGTTCTGATACAATCAGAATGCTTATAAAGGGATTGTTCATGGAGAGAAATTCAATTTGAAACATTTATGAAGAGTATTGATTTCAAATTTTATTTATATTAATTCAATCAAGCAGCCTTATTTATAGATTTCTTTGGTTTTATTAGACCCTACTATTCATTTCTTCAAATTTGTTCAAACAAATTGGATTGCTATTGATTATATGTATATATATATTTTCGTGGGTACTGTTTGATTGGTTCACATAGCCGCTTGAATTTCGTTCTCCACTCACCTCACCGTTTATTGCAAATTTGTATTTGAACCTCGTACTTTTATCCCTTATTTCTATACCTTGCAGAAGATGTCTGGTTAATTTTCGTGCAAGCAGTTTGCCTACACCAACATACGAAGAGAAAAGTTTGATCTCTCTATCAATTTGTTATGTATGAAAAGTGTCATTGAATGACTTCAAAATAAATTTAAGATCTTTCACGTTGTTTTTTTGAGTGGAAAATAACCACTGTCGTCACATTTCATTTTATTTTATTCTGTATCGGATTATATTGCATGGTGATCTGGAGAAATTATTGATCTACGCAATTTATCCTTATGCGAAGTAGGAATGTATTGTTTTTGTGGAGAACCGTTCATACCAAAATACAAGTGGAAATATTGCACAGTTATTATCATGTTGTTCCTTGGAAATACCGAGATATTCCATTTCTTATTAGGTATAGTTCAGAATGTAAACATTAGTTTATCGAAATCATTAGTTGTCGAGTCGTAATTTTCATAATTTTGTTTATTTTCTATTCTTTTTCATTCAGAATGACTAAAAATATCACAAAAAAACAATTTTGACCACGATTCAAGAATCAATTCGGAATAATGCATCGATTTGAATGTGGAACGAGTTATACCTGATTGAAGGAAGCTGATAATGACGAAATAACTCCATAGTAACAATTCATGCATCATTAAGCTATTGAGATTGATGATAGATCGTACTGTAGTACAATTGATCATTTTCCGATTACTAATCATTACGTTGCATACATATTTCCATCATTCTCGAATCGATCTACTCGGATGTTGCACCAGAATGCGGGACGGCACTAACAATTCATGATTTAAATGACTTCCGGAACGCGCATGAATTCAATGGTGCATTCAAATTTAAATACCCACCAGGAATACTTCTCTCTCGACATTCACTCAGTATGTATTGGCTATTTGCCGACACGAGATGGCAGTACTCTACCATTCCACGCTCGTTCGTCATTGCAGAACAAGCAACTGCATTCGTCCATGGAGAAAGTACTAGCCAAACGTAAATCCACTAGATTTTTGATTATCAGAAAAAATTATGAAAATCAATTCTAAACTTACCGACGTGACTTCAATGAAGGAAAGAGATGAAATCTCAGAAAAATGCAATGGCAAAACCCCTCGACTCTGTAAATGTCCAACGATTGAATCAACACCAATGCTGGGTTACCATCTTGGGTCATATAACTAGATAGAAATGACCATTTTTTCATGTTGGTATGAACTCAACTATGTGTTCTTAGAAAAGGAAGAAAGAATATACGCGTGTACGTTGATTCAATTGAACTTGATACTTTTTTCTGTCGATATAACCAAACATAACGTAAATTTAAACTTCAACCTGATGGAAAAGACTCACTTTGTTTACAATGATTTACTCAAGGAACATCAGTGTGATGTTGATTCTCCATAGTGAGTGCGTGTGTGATTATCGGAAGAATGAATCGACATAGAAAAAGTCTATCATTCGAAATATAGAATATTCAATACCTCCGGGCGTCAAGATAACCTCAAGACTAACGCTCACGAACAGCTGACTGAAATTGGCTAGCCACGAAAGTTTATTGTTTTATATCCTGAATTCTTCCTCAGTTCTAAATATAGATTCTTAAATATATGCATATATATATATACAAAAATGGCACGTGTTGAGGTCTACAATGGACATTCATCAATTGTACCCGTACTATTTGCAACGTATGACCCAGTGAGTATAGTGATGAAAACTATCAACCTTTTGTCCTTTTTATTTCAATTTATTCATTTAGGTGGCCATAAGTATGGCCACTAAGTAGTTGATTTTAATTCGAGTTGTAATCGGCTGTCTCATTTCATTGGAATGCATTTGAATGATGAAGTTGGAGAATCAACAATTGCATTCTGGGAAAATGTGTACTTGTTCATACAATAATCCCGACCTCGAAACAATTTTGTTTATTGCAATTCCACAAGCCACGACATGAAACATAACCTCTATTCAACCGTCATTCATAGAGACAATTAGTTTGCGATGAGCTGTAGTTAATAAGCTAAAAAAGAATATAATGCAGAATTGTTTTTATTCATGAATGATACACATTATGTTCATGATGGATAGTGTAACAATATGACAGTGAGGAACGTAACTGTAAATATGCTGAATATGGAATTGTAGATCTCGGTGTTTGAATGATCATGAGTACGCCTTTGGGTCTTCAGAACTGTAATGAAAATTTGGAATTAACTCATATAGTACAAGTTCTTGTCAAGCTTGAATTACACATGACCATGTTGCAAAAAATCGACTTTGAATGATCACGTGTATGGAATTGTCAATGCTTGACATCAGAGGTGTTTCTCATGAAAATTATGCTAGAATTCTCTGGTAATAATGGGGAATGAAGTATCTGATACCTCATGATCGATTCTCAATTGATAGATCATATGAGATGAATAGAAGTGTGTATTGTAATTGAGGGATGAAACAGTTTTGACATGAGTAACAGTCTGTCGGACAAAGATCATAGAAATATAGCAAACTTGAACAAATGGCTCGTTCATAACGAATGATACAATTCTGAAGTATTTCTGCATTATTCTTTTGCCATTCAATTTTTTGGATTGAATAATATTGATAGATGAACTGAATATGTTATAATAACTTTAGCTGTATCAGTAAACTTTATTTTCGACTTGTCGTGTTGATTGAGATCCCTCGTGTCCTTAATAATTATGAACTCGCACTTTGTTCCTAATCGTGACATTTTCAATTATAGCAATGGAAACCTGGCATGGATAACATAAGAATAAAAGAAGAACCACTGGATAGCGATGCGAGTCAACACGAACATCTGGGTCATGATACCACTGATGATGAAGCAAGGACATCGAGGGATTCCCGAATAGTTGATCATGTGGGCAAGAAGGTGACAACATCAAATACTTTTATTACATCGCACGAAAATTATATGGCAGAGGGTTCATCATCAGCATGTTCAAACATAAATAAAAATCACGTTGAAGATTCTGGAGTATCCAGTAACAATAGCAGAAAAAAGTCAACCAATGCGATAGCAATTCAAAACCATGTTGAATTCGGTAATAATATCAGGAATAGGAGTCTGCGTACACGTACTAAATCTATCAGTGTAGAGTGCGATATTTGTTATGCAATATTTTCGGAAAAAACGGTATTGAGAGCACACAAAAATTATTATGCTAGGGGAAAATTGGTATGTCACTTATGTAAAGCACGCTTTAGTATACCAATACATTTAACATCACACCGACGTTCAGCACATCGCGGTGATGATTGGAGTCGTTTCAAATTCGAATGTAATTACTGCAAGCTTGGCTTCGTGAAAAAACAGTACCTTCAACGACACATTTTCCACCATCATAATATAAATAAAATTCTAAATAGTAAAAAATATCGACGGCGCATGAAAAGTAATGTGGGATTCGAAAAAATCTTAGTTGATTCAGAATTCAGTGATCACCGACGTAAAAGAAAACATGATAATATGATGATGGTTGAACCGTCACAGAAGAAACTTGCCTTGCGCAGAATTCATGATGAAATCGATCCACTAGCAGAAGATCGAAGTGATAGAATTGATCAATCTTGCAGTGATGAAAAAATGAATGATTTAAATCCACAACACCCCGTTTTGAAAAGAAAAATAAATAACAATACTGTTGAGAAGACTAATGAAACTTTGACAAATCTACCAGTTCAACCACCATTAGTTAAAATTTGTGCGATACCTCATGAAGTCGAAGCTTTATTGAATGACAGTAACAGTAGTGATGATGATTTGAGTACAGACAGTGATGATAGTGTTAGTTTTAGTGATTCGGAATTCAGTGACATGTCATGTTCTACACCCAGAAAAAAATATAGTTTACGTTCAGCGAGCAGACTTACTGATAACTGGGCAATATTGAAGAAACGTTTCAATTGTCAACGTTGTCATGTAAGGTTGGAACGATTGCGTCTTCCTATGTCAAGGGACTACCCATCGACAGGAGATATTTTGAATACAGCTAATACTGAAGGGAACAAGACTATACAAATCAATTCGAGACCAACCGTTGGAATGGAATTGAAGAATCTTGAGTGGGCTTTGAAAAAATTGCAAGCGAATGGCGAACAAGCGATTTCTACAGAAGAAAATAAAGACATGTCGACAGATTGTCAGACAACAGATGAATCATCAGATGCAGTATCGGTGCCACCCCAAAAGACTCCTTCTGAACAGCCATCCACAACCAAAGTCTTGTATATATCAAGTTTATGCCAAACTAGATATACCACGAAGAAAAAATTAGTTTATCACTATTTGTGCTTCCATACAAACCCACAATATGAAGAGTGCGCTGTGTGTCGATCACAATGCGGCAACCTCACTGAATTGACAGAACATCTAATGCAACATTGTATTGAGATACCAGAATCATCACAAGAAACATCGCCAATTGATCCCAAAGAATCGTGTGAAAATTCAAAAGAGAAATATATGTGTAAAGGATGTAAGAAGAAGTTTTGGTTGGTCTCATGTTTAAAAGACCATGAAAAACGTTGTGAGATATTGCGTATGACCAATTCCTCGGATAATCAACAAAACAATGATGAAGTCACATCGAATGAAACGTCTGGAAGTATTCTGCGCATGCGATTAATCGGAAATAACGATACAGCAAATCCCAGTGAACCAACAACGCAAGAATCCGAAAAGCGAACCACACTCACATTGGACTGTACTGTCTGCCATACAACATTCAGAAACGCAGCCAAATGTTCGGAACATATAAAAAAGTACACGCCTGGTACCACCAAATATTATTGTGGTCGCTGCGGAACACCTTTCCCATCGCCTTCATTACTGGGCGCACACACGAGAAGTACACATGAACGCGAATCTCCACCAGAAATAGTTTGCATCATTTGTGATCAAGGGTTTCGTGATAAATCTTCACTGCGACAACACATGTTGCACATACATTACGATGAGATAAAAGTTGATCCACTCAATGTCATGGCAAGAATTGAATGGACTCATGAGAGGACTTGTCGTGTTTGCAAATTAATATTTCCCGATCGTAAATGTTACATTGAGCATTCTCTATATTACTTCGACGATGATATCATTGAATGCTCTACTTGTCATAAAACATTTATAAGCCATGCCACAATGCTCAACCACAAAAAAAAAGCACACTTAACGAAGGAAATGAAAAAGGATCAAATGTACCGTTGTACTTTTTGTGATGAAGGATTCATTTATCCATCGGATATATATTCGCACATGTACCACATTCATAACACCGTCATTCCAACAGATAAAAATGCAACAATGTGTGGAGATCACCAAGAAAGTAATCGACATGGATTATTATATAGATGCCAGATTTGCGATGCATTGTTCAGCACAGCACTATTATTAAATGATCATCAATTAGAATATTCCAATACGGGGGAATACCTTTGTCCTGATTGTCCACGACGATGTAAAACACGCTCGTTATTAGAGAAACACATCAAATTAACCCACAAAGGCCCACATAATAATGATCAAATGAAATGCACTATATGCAATGAAATTTTTGCTTCAAAAGCATCATGGAATTGCCATGAACAACATATTCATTTATCTGCAAAATCAGATGAGCAATTGTCACAGATTTACACGGACAAAGCATTCTCAAATGAGTGTGCAGTTGCAAAAATTACTGCCATCAATGAAACAGAAAATAATAGTGATCCACGTACGGCCCATCCAATTGGGATTGAATACACATGTGCATTATGTGATGAACAATTCATGAGTAGCACAGATTTGAAAACTCATTCACTCAACTCTGGTAGTTTATGTGTCCCCAACGACGCTACGATTGTAAATACAAATTTTTCAATTGACAGTATTTATTCCGTTAAATTAGAAGATTATGAGAAATTATGTAATGCAAAAGATGATGGTATTAATTCAATCAAATTAAATGAGCTGGATGAAGTTCCTGCTATCACAGATAGAGTGACAAGAAGCAGTGTACTTGATGGTTCAAAGAAATTGAAGTTGAAGAGAAGTGTAGAAGAACTGAACCCCTTTTATGTATGTGAAATATGTCAAATGACTTTCCCAACACGGAATTCGTTGACAAAACATAAAAGAAAATATTCCAATACAGGTGATTACGAATGTGAACATTGCCGAAGGAAATTTCGGAGCATCGAACATTTCCAAATACATAACAGAAAGCATACAAATAGAAAATATGATTCAAATACTCCGTCACATTTTTGCATAACGTGTGATGAGAAATTCGCTTCCGAGTCTTCGAAAATAGTTCATTTTGCTCATATACATCATATTTTGTTACAACGCGACCCACTTTGCAATTATGACGTTCAACGGCGCCATTCTACACGTCAACAAACGAAAATGTCTTATCAAACAAATTTGGATTCATTTCTCAGATGTGGCCCAGAAGGTAACAAATCAGCGGAATTCCATGAAAATTCTGATATTGGTATAAATTTGAATATCGACCAACAAGCGCATTTGAATTCTATTTCTATGTCACAATCATCTCCTATTACATTGAATAACATCCCAGTGGACACTCCTGACACAGTAGAAAATCCACAGAACAATTCAAACATGTCATTGGCGGTTGCGTCTAATAATTCAACAAATGCAACTGAAGAGAAAACAACTGAACCTGCGGAAAATGAGGAAGATGAGGTAGAAATACTACAAACAGTGGATGGTGGACAAAGACAAGTTATAGATACAGATGCGAGAGCAGTGGAAAATGTCGTGGTAGATCACGAGTTAGAAATCGTAGAAGAGGAAGAAGAACTAGTAGAAGTAGATGTAGATATACTCGCAGATATACAAACACCTCGAGCATTGTGTGACATTTGTGGAGATGTGTTTACGAATCGAAATGAATTGATTGAACATCAAAAGAAAACCCATGACATTGATCTGAATATAGATACATTAAGTGATACGCAAGAGGAATACATTGATATTGAATTAATAAGCGATGATGAAGTACAACACGATGTACCATCAACAAATTATAACAAAACAGATCTCGATATCATATTTGATAGTAATTGTGTACATACTCATGACGAAACAATTCCAAGTGCATGTCCATTAAAACCTTTGAGGACATACCCGAAAAGAAATCGATTAACGTGTAGAATTTGTAATTCGACATTCTCCAATTTGAACTCATTGGTCAAACATTTAGAGAAAGAGCATCAGACTGATTCACCAGAGAAAGTGGACAATATTCAAAATCCACGAGTATCAAGTTCAAGTAAAATTTGTAGTCCAGAGGGACAAACGAACCTTCATTATGTGCAGTTATGTTGCCAGTACTGTGGAAAACAATTTGTTAATGATCAGTATTTATATACTCATATCAAAAACGTTCATACAGATGAGTATAACATTACTATAGACCCTGTAGGAAAACCTGCATCACTACAAGATAGCAATTCATTGGATGAGAATTTTGAACAGACTGATGTCACTCAGGATCATCTGCAGACTAACAAATATACCCATTCGAAGCTAGCAAGAGTGACGATAGTGAAGAACACAGATGTCATTAAATTGATTGATGATGATTCAATTCCTGGCAACAAACACGACGCTGGAATAAATTTACCACTAAATTCAATAAATCGCAAATCTGCACGATATGCACGTATCATTCCGATATCAAGATTATTAAGAACTGCTCACTCCAAGTTGATACTACCAAAAACTAACGCAGTTCTTAACAACGACACGTTGCGATAATTAACATCGACTTCAACAATGCTGTTAGTATTATTACTCAGTTCTATTTTTAATTATTATTCAAGAAAATACGTATTTCTTTCGTGTAATTTTTTTTTTTCCTTGAATTACATTCTCATGTTATCGTATGTGAATGCATGCAAACATGTGAACTTTATAAGAAATTACCTATGTGTTTATTGGTATTGAAATGAACTTCCAGAAAATTTATGTGAGATAAACGAAAGATCATGCATGAAAATACATTATAAACTAGAACCGAATGATTTTCGGTATCAATTGATCGAGCGCAGTCGATTCATATAAATGAAAATCTATAACTGATAATTTCCTGTTCTGTGCAGTTTCTAATTGTCCAAATTGAACAGTGGCGGATCAAGAGTGTTGAAAAATTACGAAATCGATATTGAAATCGTAGCACGTTAAGAACGATTTTCCTTTTTTTTTTGTTTTTTTCCTTTTTTTCTTCCAATGCTTGTGAGTAAGTTTCTGCGAACCCACGCGATAACTGAGGGGATAAAAGTTGTGCTATTCATCACAATGCTCTTGAGATAAGTTACCTACTTACCACTATTTTATAAAAGTTATTATAGAGCTGCAAAACGATGAAGCTTTTGTTATTCAGAGCGTATAATGGAAACTATTCATGAAGGCGTCTTCAAGACATTCTCAATTTGACGCCACCCACAGCATTTAACGATTTTTGGCATTGGAACTAATTACACCGTACATTTATGACGGATTGTTACGAATATTCAATTGTTCATGATATTTTGTGCAGAAAATTGTATTCAACAGTTTTTCCAGATCATGTTTTTTTCATTGAAGAAAATATGTTCATCTAATTATAAATTAATGTAATTTTTTTTTGCGTATATCTCTCTTTCTTTATGAAATAAAAATTTCTTTGAACATTAAACAAGATGAAGTGTCGACTAAACTTTTTTTTTTCAATGTCACTCAATTTTTTCCTCTCACATGATTTTAAAACTTTACGGTATTGATGTTTGTGAGGTAGCAATGTTACATTGAATGAGACCATTTCATATAATTCAACCTGAAATTTATTACTTGGTAATATTTGCAAAACTTTTTTTTCATACCCTCAACTGTAAATCAATGTTCAATTGCCATAATTTTCTCGAGCTTGTACTAATCAAACACAAATCTACAATGGACTCAAGGTCGATTATCCCTCCATAATGCAATCTCAAGTTAAATTTTTTCGTGATGGTGAAGCAATACGGAAAACCAACATGCATAATCCTCAGCATCCCTTGAACCATTCTCCAATCCATTCTGAAGATCTCCAACTTTAATTAAACTTTACCAACAGCACTATCTTTCGAGCATAACAATATTTATATATCCATAATATTTCGCACCTCTGTGATAATGAATTTATCACAACAGATCTTTTTCAATTTTTATAATTGAAAGCAATTAATCACGCTCCCTATTATACACTGAGATTGAAAAGTCTAGAACAATTTCCACTGTTTCTTTGTTCATGCGGAGAAAAAACTTCTTGTCAAATCACCAGAATAACTTTTTCTCCTCTCCGTCCCCTATTTTTTCCAAGCCACCCACACCCGTTAACCTGAATATCAGTCTTTCCGCTACGTCCAGCAATGCATCCGCACACTCTCGCACCATTTGTCTCAGTGCTTGATAGTGAATAAAAAATATTTATATATGCATCGTACGCTTGAGAAAATATGGGAGGCGGTGAACGACGAGAGGTGGTCGCAGAGAAAAATGATGCAAGTAGCGATTCTTTACTGGTACTAAACATACCCCAGTGCACATGAGTGTGGCTGTTGTTGGAAACAAAAAAAGCTTCCACATGATGACATTAAAGAGTTGCGTACTTTACATTCATGTATATTGCCCAGTATATGTAAATCTCACAATTTATACTCTTCATAATGTGCACTCTCCTATTTTCGCAACAATCAAATATAGGACATCATCATCATCATCACCAGCATCATTGGGACTGTCATCATTACTGCATCACGTGACTAAAAAGCAGAATCGTCTCATTCCCCCGAGCTACATCCGTTCGAATTTGGAACACGAGTGTATGAATGAGTAACGGAGGTGTGAAACATTTTAATGTATAAACTTCTATCATAAAAAGGAAAGAAAAAAATCATTTGAGAATGTAGAAGAAGGTGAAATCTCTCATGATTCGATCTAGAGCCTTGAAAAAAAAAAAATAAAAACTGTTAATTCACCCTTCAAAACTCATAACAACGAAAGTACATGAATAAACACATGAACTATCGCAATAACGCTCAATTGATTTTTCAAATCCACATTCATATTATGTTGATGATTTATGGAGTGTCCCACTTCCTAATTGTACAACCCTGTAAACATACTCGTCAAGTATTGAGCAATATAAATTGGTACATCATGTTTGGCACTGTATGTTTGAAACTACTCGACTATTTTCAACTGTTACATAGTATGCAATCTATTGGTGAAATATTATAGCTGAAGCACTATAGTAAAGACTGTCAGACAGAAGAGGTATAACACAAGGCAGTTTCCGTACAAAGGCTTACCAGGAATGAACGAGCTACGTCTGTTGAACGACTGAGTATACAACTAAATGCATGAGAGTATGTATACGAAGTAACGCTGGAACCAAAGGATCAAACTGCACGTGGGGCAAGGGATCTCCATTACAAACACGGTTTGTCCTTGTCAGCCAATATCCTGGCTACTAACGGCGTCAAGCCGAAGTTAGGAGCCATGTTCAACCCCATTACCATACACTGAGCTAAACGGAGACCCCCCACCTTCAGACATTAAAGGAAATCGAATTCAAAATTGGATACTCGTTTGACCGGAATATCTCGATATTGCAGTGTGTATGTCAATAAATTTCTTTATTTCATTTTTCGTTTTATATTTTCATTTTCATATGTTATTTATTGTTTCAGGTGAATGTAATGATTCGCATATCACATAGGCAATAATTCAATACATTGATATGCAAATTTTAAATTGAATCATAAACAAATATCTCTATGTACGATAAGCAGAAAAGGCGAAGAATTCGAGAACCACTTTGGAAGTGAAATGTATATGTATAAGAAACGATTGATCCAATGGCTCAAGACGTATCTAGGTCGTTGAGGGCGTAGCGGATATAGAGTGGCGAAATGGAGAGAAAAAGCGAAAAAAAAATAAAATAGAATAGAAAATAAAAGGCGGAAAATCGTCCTGGGGTAGACTGAAACAAGGGGAATAGCCAAGATGAGAATTTCGTGTGGAATCCTCGAGGCGAAGAAAGCTTAGTTTCATTCCCTTCCACGTGAAGCATCGACTTGGCACTCGAGTCGTTTTCGAGTGAGATCCGCGATTGAACGTTGCGAGGTAACGGCAAGACGAGACCCAATCGTATTTTTCGAGAGCAGTCCACCCAGACACGCTCCACTGCTAGATTATTTCCTCGTCCGATGACCAACTATATATGACATCGTGAAGGAGAAAGAAGTTGAAAATGATTAAGTTATCTGAGATTTTTACAGGGTTCCTCTCATTCTTGTTAATATTTTCAATTCATTCTAAAACGCACCTCATATGATTTTAATTATCGGAAATTCATCAATTCATTCGTGGTAAAAAGATCCGATATGTCATATTAGCTCTGTTCAACTTATAAACGAATATGAAAGAAATATGAATTTGCTGATCAAGCAAAATTGTATTGTGTGTTCTGGAATTGAAATTCGCGAAATGGAATATTGATCTCGTGTTAAAATGTTCATTTGCCATGTAATTTCATATTTTATAGTTCGAATTTTTTGGAATTAGTACACATTCCTCAATTCTAACAGAGCTTATAGCTCAATCGGCTCTTTCATTTACTACAATTTAGAAGAAAAAATCAAATCGACGTATCGTTAGATCTGCGAATAAATTGAGAATGAAATTCACTCTCGTTTCAAGTGTGAAATACTGACTGAAAAAGAATCCTGAATCTAAAGACCATTTCGTCGTTTGTAATAAGAATGAATTTCAGTTTTAATTAAATTGCAAGTTGATACTTCTTGCAAGATTAAAAAATCTCCAATTTGCATTATTTCTCTTTTCTTGAGATAATCACAATAAAATCGAATGTCTTATGAAACTGTCGAATCTGTACAAGGCACGAAAAACAACCTGAAGCAATTAAAGAATGCAATTATAAATGTCAAAGCGCAAATGAGTAGTTCAATTTTCTCGGTCTTCCTACATTCATTATGAAATACTATCGAAAAATTAGTTCTTTCTATTATAATACAAAATGACTGTAGCTGATTAATTCCATCTTGAAGTCAATTGTGAAATCACGCCAACCCCTGATTATTCGAAAAAAAAGAAGTGCCGATGAAAAATGTGTACTTACGATGCAATACCTTCAAATAATTCCTGAGGAAATTGTCCCAATACAAATGAAGTTACATATAGAATAGGTTTATTGCTATCTTCTATTTGATTGCAATCGAGCAGTGAAACTATAGAATACATTTCCATTCGAAATTGTTTCCATTGTACCTCAAAGGAACCTATTTACCTTGACAATGAATGCAATTCCACTCGATTGATTATTTGACATAAAGAGAGAAGGAAAAAAAAATCCATTTCAGTCGGTAATGTCAACATGCAGGCTTTGTTTCATGATTCCAACCGCGTAATTATACCATGAACTAATTTCGATATAATCATCTCGAATCTCATATTGAGAGAGATATTTCATCATTGGTTTATTAGTTTTTTTCACTTGTGGAAATTTGTTATGACAAACCACATAGAATTCTCAAATTGAATTTTTGCACAATATTTATAAATAGCGTCACAACGATGAGGAAAGGAGAAAATCTCACAGAGTCGACAATTCAAATGACAAGGAGCACAAGTGCAGTTTTAGTCAAACGCAGCTGGAGAATTCTCGGCACAAAGAGACAGTTACTTCCAGTTGCAAGAGATTTTCATGGCCTGCTTTTGACTCGTGCAGAAAGTGCTATAAACGTATACAGACGCGACTGTATAGGCATATAAAAAATAATGGTGGTGAGAGTACGAATTCCCAACTGCTCTTCGTAGTTGAGTATCAAAGCCATTCTATTTAACACACCTGACAACATTCAACCAATTTGTAAGGTACACAAATTCAAGTATAAAAAAATGTACCAAAATGATTGCGATAGTCGAACAATTCAAACTGTCGTGCTGTTTTATGACCTCAGTCTTTTACTTTCTCACCAATTATTTCACGATTCATCTGAATTGGATAATGTGGAGAGTTTATTCAGTCCACTTGGTTGAATCCAACCACAAATATTCGATACAATGCTGGGAACAAGAACACTTACCAATAGAATTGACTATGAATATGAAGTAAAATTTTCCCAGTACTATTCAAATCATTACCATGACAATTATTTAGCCTAACAGAAAAACATCAATACTATTCGATCACATTGAACATTTTGAACGTAATGGGACAATACTCAAATTTGTAGGTAGAGAACTACAGCCATTCGATGAAGTACATTAATTGAACTGCAAAAGTGTTGGAATGTAGAGCGAACCTGTAATATAATCAATTTCAATATGTATCCTATATTTTTCAATTTGCAATTGCAATAGAGATGTACTTCCAATAATTATCATGGTAATATGGGCACATATGCTAAATAGTCATGAACAATTCACAGAATAAATATGCCCAAACAGCTGCTTGGCAGATGTCATCATGACGCGTAGCAGACGTACAACGGTACCACGCGAAGCCACATACCACATACACAAACCGCAATTTGCGTAAATTGCATGACCAAGTTGCACCACTCAAGCTTGATAGGTGTAGTACACGCCACTGCTTGACAAATAATAAAAATATGGGCAATGAATGACAAGATCCAAAAAAGATTTTATGATATAGGTCAGTATCTCTCATCCAGTCTAGGTAATTTTGTATTTGTGCAATCAATCCATGCTACATGTCTATCAATTATATGCAATGTACGTCGCGCGTTGGAAAACAAACTTCGCAAAATGATGTCATCCCAACTGATCATCATTGATAATTCTTTCGCATTGCATCCAATTCCATAACCTGAATATCATAGATTGAGGGAAGAATTTTTCCATACTGTCTAATATTCTTTATAAAATGTGGATGGAACACTAGAAAAATCAATGAGCCCAAAAACCTGATAAGTAGGTTTCGTTTGTTAAATGAACTTCATTTTGTGATATTTTAGGTGGAATGAAGTCTCTGTCATTGTTCCAGGTGAAGATAAGACAATGTTATACAATATCATGTCATCATGTGTAGACATCCAACACATGTAGAAACACACATATACTCACGACAGTATTTCCAACGAGTAAATTTTGTGAGCTGTTCTATTTGTACAATGTTATCTACAACCTCCTCTTCTATTGCCTTCGATCAAATACAAGTTTGGTGACTCAATATTGCTGTACTCCTACGACGAACTTCACGCCCAGCAAGTGAAAGGTAAACGAATCTTGGATGAACTTCAAACTGTGTTGATATTTGTTCAAACATATAGATATAGGTTTATATACGCTTGAATGAATAGTCATTTGGAAGGATCTTGATGCGTATTCCATGGTAGACATAAATATAATACCAGTGTCGTATATGGTATTATAAATCTACTCCCCTAACGTTCTGGTTTGTCATGCTCGCAGTAAATCTCGAGCTGTCACAATGTTCTCGTTGATCAATTCAAAGGTTTCGGAAGCTGATTCTACAAAGATATAATCGTATAGTTACATCAATATCAGTTTTTTCTCGATATTCTGCCAAATGAATGGGCAATTCGATTCAGAGTTACACAAAAATTGCTAGAAAAATTCGCTGAAACTTAAAAAATTGATTTGTATTTTTTCAATAAAGGAGACATCGTCATCATCAATGAATTCACAGAATTGTCAAGTGCTGAATTTGTTAATACACTACCCATGGATGACGATCAATAATCGATTTTTTCCCCCGTTCCAAATCTTTCTCGTATATCTGTCTTTGATGTAATATCCATTGCAGTCGCAGCTGCCAGATTGTGATAAATTGTGTATACACATACAAACACCAGTTTCCATTCATTGGAATAAATTTTTTATTTTGTCACTTTATTTGTTTGCTCTTCGTATGTGAAACAAAAATATATATTTGAGACCGAAAATGGGTTCTAGTCTATTCCCATAGGGCTCGGGAATTCGAGAGCTCTACCAAAAATATCTACATACACACACGCATTTATAGTGAAAAATGATGAGAATAATATATATATATATATTTTTGGTCTGTTGAAATTAAGCTCATGAATATGATGAATATAAACCACAATATTCAGCATGAAAAATTTCAAGAACTTTTCACTTGTGTTATTTTCCACAATAGTCGTATGAAACTGAATATCGGCACTCAGTACACTGACATGATGATGGAAGGTATGTGTTTCATCAACTGAGGGTTGTTACATCAGTGTTAGTTTTTATCCATTTTTTTTCCGCCTTTTTATCGCACACACTTTAGAGAATTGGTTGAGTAGACTGTGAAAGAAACATGAGGAGTTTGCTCGTGTCTACTTTCATTTTTGATTAATTGATAAACACCATTCATCTTAATATACGGATGCTCATACATAAGACAAACTGAACAACAGAAAATGGACGCAATTGAATTAAAATGGGAGAACATTAAGGTATTAATTTTAGACAGGGGCTATGTCATTTTCTCTGATTGTAACCAGCAATTATCACTGAAGTTCATCTCGACTGATTAGATTTTTTCACGGATGAGTTGATACTGTTGACTATTAAATTTTCTCCCACAATTCATGCTGTGACACCTGGGAACTAACTGAGAGTGATTACTGATTCTTTCTCAATCATTCCTTGGACTTCGGAGTAGATTGTCTTATTGACAACTTTTTTCTTTCCATGCTCAAAGGATGAATTTAGTTGGTTTATTGATGGAAAAAAAATTATTAACATACAGTGATTATCAAATCCCCGCAGTTATCAACTGAAAAAAAAATAATTTGGCCAAACAAGTCTCTAGATACCAGTCATTGCCATTTACTGTACGAACAAAATACAGTGAATCCGATTACGTCAACTTAATCCCCGTGAGATTCACAGCCAATTCGATTACGCATTCACAACCACCGATAACAGCGAACAAAGCTCCAGTGGGGATTTTCTGTGATTATTATTTATTGCATTGGATAAATAATTTCCGGCCTATATAAACATGACTTTTTGTTGAATTTAATAAAGTTGATTCCAATTACGATGAAATGTATTAAGTTGACAATCAACATTGCCTATGGCATATTTATTCAATCAGCATATACCAATTGCAGTGTATATTCATTTTGAGTACAAACTTCATGGCAGAAATGAATATCTCTGTAATCATAGTGAGCCTTTGATAGATAATTAAATTGTCTGTGGTTAGCTATTCATGCAGCATTGCCTTTGTGTCATGAAATGTGCAGACAGGAGTCGTTGCACATAGAGAATGCTTCATCGTCTATAGCATCACATTGTGAACTCTGATTTGAGAATATTAGTAATTGATTATTCGGTAGTGTGTTATATCGTGACTGAAATTACGATGCTCTGCTACAGTCTCTCATCAGTTGGAACATAGACATTTTCCACGAAAACTTTTGAATTGTAAATCATCGAAACATGCACAATTTCTTTGGTCTTTATCATTAACTCTACATGAAAAAGTTCAATTTAACTCAACCAACTCATTTAATGCGATAATTTACTCAAAGTCAGTGTGATAGTGGATTGTTCTGTGTAACAAGAGGAGTTACAACCAAAACCACAAGAATATTTTCATCTAATATAAATTCGGAAGGGTTCCAACACCAACATCCATCAGTTTGCCAAATATCTTCAATAAAATACTGCCAAAATTCCCATCACGCCCACAATATTGATAAAATCATCAAACATATGAAGACGCACAGGGTAGAAAGTTAAATAAAACTTTCGAATGGTAGCAATAATTTTCACATAGTCCATTCACGTCTTGAGTTAATAGGCAAGAGAAAGATAAACCACGTCATACCAACGAAAAATCTGTAATTCGTAACAGGTAACGGAGCGCATGGCATCATGTTCATGCGAAAGTCCAAATCGCTTCCATCAAGGTGATCTATCGCAACAACACCCCCTGACCACCACACATTTAATGGTGAATTTTTATCACAATACCCAACAGCCTCGTAAGTTCTGTGATGCTATCACGCAGATGTTAGTCGTTCTTCATCACTGTATCAAGAAAGAATGCTGGTTGTATCAACGCTGATAGCTCATGACCACTCAGCACTTCTACATCAAAATAAAAGTCAGTTGTGATGCTCATCAGCACCATTTTGATGTATACTAAATGGATTATGGGAATATGAAGTCGATCGGGTGTAAATCCCATCAGGACAATGGAATGTTTCATAAACTATGAAAATATTCCTTGCTGAAGTAATTCAGAGAAACACTCAAGTGTAGAACCATGAGATTTTTCCTTCTCTTCATTTCATGAAAGTGTGAAGTTTGGAAAATAAACTGTAAAAGTTCTCAATCGAAGTCCGAATTATTGTCAACACCTGTACTGTTTCGTTTCGATAAAAAAGTACAGTTTGCAGTTGCATTTCAAAACTTTCAGCAATCTTGCAACAAAATATCGTTTGTTCATATGACATATACAAGCGATGAATTATTGACTCATCGATCATCGCAAAATAAAAAAATGAAGCAAAGTTGAAGAGCAACCAAAAGAACAACGGCTGATTTATACCAATTGAGTTATGACGATTACATTTGTTTTCTTATAATTACTCTCCACATATCTACACACAACAATTATCGATATTCACGAATTTCTATCATTCACAACAATGGGAGTAGAATTTCTGTGCACATAGATCACACATAATTCAAACATTCAAGCCCTCATTGATACGGATTTTACAGGAATACCATTTGAATATGAATTTTCAATGAATTCCGAGTATCAACAACCGGATAAAGTCTTTCTGTAATTAGTAATTACAATACTGCTATGTGAATTCATGTGAAGTTATTGAACATTGTGAATGATTCTCCAAAATATGTCTGTTAATCATCACCAAAACTAATGACAAAGTTGGTGATGTACTCTGGTAGATCCTGAGCATGTTCAAATTGTTGTGGTATTCCCTGATCAACTGAACTATACAACCTACTAGATCGTTCGTGGCTTGTAGATTCCCCATAGGAGGAGGAAATTGCACAGTCACCTATATACCTTGAAGAAGAATAAGGACAAAGAGTGTGAGACACGATGCCATTCTTTCAACGTTTCTCTCAACAGACACACTGCCACAGCATCAGAAAGTGTACGCTACATACTATGTGGTACTCGTCGTTCAACCACTTGCCCCAAAGGACATTTGCAATTTACCCTTCCAAATCACTCTCGCCATTGTTACTTTTCCGCTTGTTCAACTAAAAGCCAAGCATCATGATTACTCGTTGTATTATGCAATCAGATCCATTTACTCTATTGGCTTTTATTTTCGTCACGCATATCTGCATGATGAATTGACTGCTACACAAGTTGATAGGACCCATCTTCGCTAATTGCATTCCAATTTCATTCTTTATATTGAGGGAAATATCTTGGCTCCAATATGCAGTTTATCAATATCGATTTCGTATGTTTTTATTTGATTGGTTTTATTCCAAGTGAAAATGTTATCCTACAAATCAACTTAATATTTCATCTATCACAATAAAATTTACAGAATTCATTTCATTGAATGTGGAAAAAGTACTTCTATTCAATTTTATTTCTCTTGTTATTGGAAGAAAGAGGGAGAAGAAATAAATGGAAATTATTTTCTCATATGTGAACTTGTTTTTTCAATGATGAGCTTTGTGTTTATACCACAATGGTTTTCATTGTCCAACACAGCAAACAATAACGGTAAAATCGTTAATTACATATATACCAATCGTCGATTCTGTAGTGCGCACATTCAATGACATCATTATTAGGTTGAACAGCAGTCACGTACTAAACCAACCGAAAGCATTATGTGATTAGATTTACATGGTCGCGTTGAAATGTCAGCAGGAATATTTCCATGTGATCATAGATTTTATGTATATATTATTTCGTGCTTTTGGGTTCTCGCAATGAAGTTGGCACTGTACAACTGAAATTGGAATTGAAAATGAATTACGAAACAATGTGAATTTTTCATTTGTCAATATCTGAAGTATCTTATCATCACGAGCTTTGAAATTATTTAAGATTGAGAAATACATTTGACGATCGAACCAACGACGACATAAAAATGAAACTCGTTTCAAAAACGTTATGGACATTCTTATCATTGAAATTTTATAAAACATCCGCATCACAGTTATTTTATATAAATGTCATTTCCGAGTAAAACGGAAGCCGGATCCGAAATGTAACGACACATATTTTTCATTTCACGACAGACAGCGCTTTGTGAAACCTCGTTTTTACTCGACTCAGAAACTTTGTGAACATTGTGAAAAGTCAAGGCCATTTAATTTCATATTTTACAACATCGCAGTACTTTTTTTTTATCACTGTATGGTGGTGAGTAAAAAATGAGGAAATTTCACATGTCAATATGATGTACTATTCATGAAATATCTCATTGAAAATAAAAAGTGAGTGTAATGACAATCATCTTGATAGTAATAACAATAACAGTCATGATAACAATAAGTATCAAGCAAGCGTGAGGTGTTATTACGTGCAGTATAATATGACAATGAGAGTTTGTCTCATTTTTTCTGCCACATATCCTTTAAGATTTTATTATTTCCAACATGTAGGAATCTTTTACGAGCTGAAAGCTGATGATAATTAATATCGAAACATACGCAGAATTTTACAGAACAATTGATCAATATCAGAATTAATATTTTTCGTTGAGTTCTCCTTTTCTCTTGTGCATTGTGTCACTAGATCTCACACTCTATTATGAAAGCATATTCTTCATGGAGAGAACAATGTCGAATACTGTCAGAGTTGAACAAGTCCATTACCATCAAAATCATCCTGCCATTATCGATTTAATGAAGATGTGGAACAGATTTAATTCCACAATTTCAATACCATCCAAACTCTATCTGCCAATTTACTCTTTCATTGACCTGTGACCTTTTTATTGACTCGTATATGATTGAAATCCAATGGAAGAACAGTGAATATGTTTTTGCTACACTACGTGTAAAGAAATTTACTGCATTAGAAAGTAATTGGTGTTTCAGTGTAAATAGAAAATGTAAAATGGAAATGGGAAAAAAGATTTAAATTCCAAGAAGTGTCAAGGTATCATCCAAGTCATTCTATTGTCGGTGTTCACGATGTCAATGTCTATTTCTATTTGAGTTTGCTTGTGATCTTCACTTTTTTTCTCTTTTCAATTTTCAACTGTTGTATCCACTCGAAATCTCTAAGTATCATGTTGATTCGCCACAACAAATTCTGCAACAGTAATGATAGAAAGGAGATAACGAAAATAGGAATAAAAATAGTAAGAATACGGAAATAAAAATACATACAGGATGAGATACGTGAGATAACAATTTCACTAGACAGAGTATATTGTCGCTTGGGAGTTTCAGCGTGAGATGGAGTAGCGAATAAAGTGGAATAGATAAAAAAGATAAAGGTGAGGGTCTGAGAATAGAATAGACAAAAAAATTGATGTAACAATAGAATAACATGCAAAAATAAATTGCACAAGATTTGAAAAAGAATATGAAATCGATTTTGTTGAAAATAAATAAATATGAAAAGGTACAACCGGTAGTTCTTCAATTACACTCATGATGAGAATCCATTTGGTAAATTTAATGTTACTTTTCTAGAGTGATTTCAATGGATTCTTCAGCAAATATTGGTGATGTCCTCGAACATGCTCTCCTGATATTGACATAATTGTTAAAATTACAGAATCTTAGGTGTTCTGTGGTAAAACAAAGAAGCAGAAAACAGAGAATCAGATGATAAAATATAGTAACATGTGAGAAGACGAATTGCATATCAGTTAGGAAAACTTTCCCATGGAGTGGAAATTCGCGAAAAGAAGTTCTGTATGGAAGTTGGTGTCAATCACACAGTTGTGTTCAAGTATTTTCAATAGGGAATGTAAACATATTAGTAATGGGATATTCATACGTTGGAATCAGCTCAAGGAAAATTTTTCTCATCTCAACCAACTTGGTAACAGCCAGCAACACAATTGTGCGGAATAGACAAATGAGTGGAAAACAATGAAATTCGATCATATTTGTTATGCGTAAGAATTTTAACAGCATCACAAATATCAGAGACAGACAAAGTGGAATTTTAGACAACTTAAAGACTTACTTCATCACTACGTAATGAATAGTAAAAAATTCAAATTGATAAAATTAGTTTTGCTCTCTGACAAATCATCTTGACATTTTCATTTGCAAACTTTTCTATATTCTCAAGAGTCATTCGCAATTCAATGTAGAAACTTTGATTATTTATTCCCCTTACTACTCTTATTCTCCATTTCGAAATTTATTTTCTATTATTTCTATTCTTTTTTCCTTCAAAGTGCACACACGTGCTAAAGTGTACGACACCTTTGCAACACGTAGTAATCATTGATCGACAGTACAAAATACGCGCATGGAACATCGTACAATGGCAAATACCAACGTGAACCGATATCTTTGCTGCCATGAGACGAGTATGAAAGTTATACGAGAAACAAAGAATTGTTGAATATATGGATAATGCATCGCCGAAAGTTCAAGCTTGCACTTTTATCAAGGGACAAAGATTTACGAGTTCCCTGGTGAGACGTCGCAACGTTCTCACGAGACCTTCAAACTTTGTCAAATAAATTAAAAGCCATCCCCCTTCATTCAACTTCAAAAACCTTTTTTCTTTCTATTCATTTTCCTTCTTTATTCTACTTCATTTTTTTTTCTCCTATTTCTTATTTCTTTTACACCACACTAGAAACATCTTCTACATAGCTTCAGTACTATTTTATACCATCCTCTTTCTGCGTACCACATCCTTTTTCTCGTATATCCGGTGAGAGCAACTACACTCATGGAATAATAATATCAGCCTGTCCTCCATAGACCGTCCTTGTTCTATCCTTTTTCTCATCCACATATACACCCAGTATCTCGCTCAGTTTTTTCTCATTACTTTTATTTTTTCGTGTTATACCTTATTTCGTTTTCTTCTCTTTGATTTACCCTTTTATATATCCTAGACTGCACACCTATCCATTCTACATGTCTATACGGTACGATATATATCACACATTCCGCTCGTGATGCCTCTTGAGTTGGAGCTTTTGCGCGACGCCACCATATTTTCCGACAAGTGAGTTCATATTTCAAATCGTATCGCCATTGGACCAACCCGAACGTGTCATGGATGTAGGTAATCGGGTAAAAATTGGATGTGCACCCTTCAATATTCCGTCATATCACTGAATACATATACAAATATCAACATATATAAACATCGAATGGATAGTCTCAAATTGGCGTGAAAAATAATATCCGAATTGCATATCGTCATGAAAATAATCTACTCACGTGTACATATTGTCTTCAATAATAACCAGATGTGTATTGTTGTATATTTTGTTTATTATTGACGATATAAAATTTTTACCTTCTTGTAAATTAGAATTTACTATTTGTGTATATTTCCAGAGAGAAAGAAATATTGGAGATAGTGAATTGGTTGTTTCGTGTAATGTCTTTTTATACATTAACTTATGCTCAAACATTCATGACAAATAAAATGGCTTGGGTTCTTCTCTATTACCACTCTAAAGAATATATTTTGGAATATTGCTCGTCACATTTTATTTCAGATTATGAAAATATATTGCAAATGGAAGAACCAACCCTCTCAAAATGTATATAAGACGTTTCATATAGAACCTTTTGCATACACAAAAATTACAAAGATATATTTACATGCTTGCCATGAATCGAACAATAACTTCAAATAAAAGTGGATGAGTTGAACGTTTTCGAAATAAAATGCGAAAAAATTTCTCCATAAATGGTGTCAAATATAAAAACCATTTCGTTGTCACTTTAGTTATTTGCCTAATGGAATATTAAACCCCACAAATCGAATCGCAACTGTATTTAAATTCACATTTACTCAAAAGACATTTCAATAAATGTATTCCAATTCATATAATATTTGTAATTCAAACCCAACGTTTGAAATTGTATGGAAGAAAAAATGTAATCAAACCATTGGTGTATTTTTAAAAAATAATAAAAGTTATATGACCTGTATAAATATTCGAACTACCCCACAAAACGAATCTACAATCACCACCACTTTAAAATGCATAAATCATTTTTTTCCCTCACAACTTTCCTATCATTTATTTTTCATTTACAATTTTTTTTCTCCTTAAGTAACGTTTCGTGTTTATTTTTTTGCTTCTCTTACCCCACATATCATTGCACGCGAATGACCTCTATCTCGATGTACTCGAAAGAAGTATATCACGTGTGCACACCACGAAAATTTCGTTTGGCAGCCAATGAATCGACACAGTATTTACGGCTTGATCGGTTGTAACGAATTGGTTGGATCGTACATGTAAGTATATACATTGGCGATCCATTATCCTTTATAGGAATTGTAGCATTATCCTGAAGGGAGATTGTTCCATGGGTGCAAACAATATAATGGTAAAGTCTAAGACTTATTGCATGTGGTTATACACTAAAGTTTCATTGTATTATATAATATAGGTGACCTAAGGGTGGTTGGTGATGCCGTAGCACTTGTGCCAGTACACACATCTTGCTAAACACAACATTTTCACTAAAGATATACGCGATATATAATCCACACATATACATGTGATTTAGAGTTTTAGGGCGTGTTACTTTCAGTCTGTATACGAAATCACATTGTATGAATGTCTTTGTTGTCACGTGAACGTTTCTTCCTTCTCTCCTGTTTCACATCTATTCATAATGGTTCATGTGTAGTGCAACGGCGCTCAGAAAACCACTGACAATGTCATGCGTTCTGAGGAAAATGACTGTGGGAAACGCCTCTGATGCTACTGATAATGGAGATTTTCCAGAATGTTCAAGCTCGAGATGAATGATAAATTTGAAAAATGGTGAGTTTTTTTTTATCATTTCTTATTTTTCAAATGTACACGAAATATTGCACTTTGCTACAATTCAAAGCATCATTTTATTCATTCTTTTTTTAGATCGTCAAGAAAATTTCCTATAGATTGGATTGTGTTTTAATGGATTAACTTGTAATAATTTACCATCAACTTTCTCTTCAGATTTATATTTACTCAATATCAATGCAATTGTTATAGATTAATCAGTTAGTCTTCTAGATCTGATTGTCCCCTTAGACAATTTGAATCCAGAATATTCAAATCTTATAATGGAAACAATAATTCATATTAAATTTTTAATTAATATTCATCTTGATTCTGAGTAATAACAAAATCTTCTGTTTCAGTGTTTTCAATTCTCAACACAAATCCACTCATTCAACATGAATATCCATAAATTATTCTCTCATTTAATATCATAGCAAATTCAACGTGTTATAAAATGAGATCAAATCAATAAAATTAGAAACACCTACATAAACATCAATAAAATATGCAAAGGAGTATTCACAACGTATGTGCGCGCGTTTTGGCTTTTGAGCGTCGAAATGAAAATATTCTATTAGAATTTACCACAGAAAGTTTGTTTGTCCCAAACGAGACATTGCAGCCAACGATGTACTTCATTTTGCACTTACGTAGGATCACGCTTTAAAATGAGTCGAGGAAGGTGGAGGAAAGTTTCATAGAATATAGTGTAATATCAAGACCAGTCTCAAACCTCAGTACGTGGCGAAGCAACTTTGCAACAATTTGCAATTCATACGGTCTCGGACCGTGTGCTCTACAGTATCTCTTACTATCCCTGCCCATCCCATCATACTCTTCACCCCGCCTTTATGTACGGTCGAAGCTTTAACCAATGCTGTGGAAGCCCAAGCGCACGCATCCGTTTCACGACATGCCATTATGCCCTTGTGACATTATCGGGCTATGAATACAGTTAGCAATAATTATCATGTGATTGTACATTACTGAATACAAACAAAATTATGCGTCAATCAGTTTGTTTATGCTCATAACTATTTTACATTGAAAAGATGAAACGTAAACAGGAATATTTGAGTAGACATTTTTCATCTTTATTTCAATTTGACTCGATCAGACATGGACTTGGTGAAATTATGGATCAATTTTTGGTACCTCTTTGTCAATCTGAAATTTATAATGAACTGTGATGTGTATTGATTTCATGAAATGAATTTTGTGAGAGTTTGGTAGTAGAAAAAATGCTCAGCACGATTAAATTTTCATTCTTATCATATTTTGTTGATAAGAACAATGTTTGTGCTCCTAATTTTCAACAAACAAAAATCAAACTGAACAAGATGTTGCAATAATGAGATTTTAATTGCCGTAAGAAGTGCATGCAATTAGTTTGATGACTATGACAATATTCCAAGCGTGATAGTGAGAAATAATTGAATTTCAAATGAATCATTTTATTAAACGATCGGGGCAATGAATTCGTTAAGTCTTAGGAGAATTGGATCAGAAAATGCCCTTTTTTGTGATTCTTCTGGATGAGGAAATGAATCAGAAATTAACATTTAATATAGATGAAAATCAACCAGGAAAATAATTCAGCAATATCTGCTCTCACAAATGAAATATTATATGAATTACGCATCAAATTAGAACGACTAATTTACCAGGATAATATTCTACGCATAAACACAATTATTTATACATCACTGTGAATTCTTAATTCAATTCGCGAGCACCAGTTGCCCCAAAAATTCATGAAAAGGACCATGAAGAAGAGTAGAGTTATATAAATCCGTTGGGATTTGAAATAAACTCTTGCACATAAAAATAAATGCAACAGTATATTCGTAAAAATAAAAAAGAGGTAGTGAATGTAAGAATAATATTAATACTAAATGCAATTGTAGCTAATCAAGTTTTAATTAGAATGCAAGCACGTTCAAACAAAATAGCTCCGTGCACTCGTTCATTTAATTATTCATTGTTGTTTTTTTTTCCTTTTTCCAGCTGAGAGTGTACTATAATTGTACTCGAGTAAAATTCCAAGTCAAATCCACGACGAGAAAAGATCGATAACACCGAATTCATGATGTAATTTGCGATTATAAAACCACGATTATTCTATTTCGTTATCTAACTTCACGACAGTCTCTTCATTGAACTCATCCACTATTTCATTTCTACTTTTAATATAAAAATCATTCGGATTCAATTTTGTAAATTTAATTTCAGAAGACTTTGGCAGTTGGAATGAAGTTAGAAATGACTTTAATTCAATTGAAAAATTGGAGAAATGATTTATGGAAATATTCTCTGTTGAAAATAGCAAAAGCAGAACGAAATGTATTTTACAAAATCTGTCAATTAGTTAAGATTGAAATAGTAATTGTTATTATAATGGAATAAATGTGTTGCGTCATGATATTTGACTTCACTTTATGCAAATGTCATTTTTGATATGCATTAGAAAATCCAATTTTATTAGTGGGATTCATGTTTTACGTTGAGCAGACGTCATAATAATTGTATGGAAATAATTCATGACGGAATAATTGTTGAGCTTTGGAACTTGTTTTTTAATTCAATTCTCTAACAGGAAAATAGGAGAAGTGACTGGATGAAAATGATGTTATGACATAAAATGTGTCGAATCTTTGGAAAGAAATGAAGTTGGTATATGAAATTGTTATATTTCTAGACAGTACTAGCGAAGATTCAACTGACAGCACACTCGAGAACTGCGTTTGACTCTGTAGCTTCTCACAACCTCACATTATTTCCAACAACCCCTTCTCCCTTCACTTTTACCTCTCCTTTTCATTTCACCGAAGCATTTTCCTTTATTCTCGCTTCGTCTAGAATCTCTCCACCTCAACTTCCACTTTTCATGCTGACGCTCTTCCATGAACGTAAAACTTTGTCGCGATAGTTTGACAGAATGCAGATTGCCAACAATTACTTGCTGATATTCTGTTTTTCATTTCAACTTCTCACCATTTTGACTTTTATTCCAAATATTCACGGAACTTATTGTGGAAAACTGTACGAACTACTGCAGTGTGTGTGTCATAAATGATGAAACGCAGGAATGATTCGACTTTCATTCTATCGAGTGCTCGAAAAATAACTTCACAAATCATTTTCAATCATGAAAAACTGGTTTTACATATCAACATGAAATGAAAACTATTCAAAAAAAGCTTAAATTGATGGTTCTTTGTTTCCAGTAGTACCGTTGAAAGCAACAATTACAATCGAATAGAAAAAAGAAAAACAAATTGATCCAAATTCCAAATTATTCGAGCAATAACCTGAAACAATTGAAATAATTTTCTGTATCATTGATTCTGATTGTGGAATAACAATTAATTCGCCGATTCAATCAACTTTGTTTCAATTAATTCAATTATCGACGAAATTGGATTTTTTTAATTTCAATGAAACATTTAAAATCGAAAACCGTAGAGATATTGAGCACAACTTCGTGATTCGAATGATGCGAAAAATATGTGCCGATACTGGTGATCAAAAACGTGATGAATATCAGCAACAGACAACTTGGATTCAGAACAGGCGTATTCGAATATCGATATCGATGTTCACAGTGAAAATAAAATATTGAAGTATCTACAACTTTCCCCAACATTTATAAATAGTGGAGATCCATAAGTTGTAACTTTATATGGACGGTTTTGCATAAATAATAAATTACTAAATGGATACCCTGAGTGCCCAACCACTATTTCAGTTCCTCTCTGCTTCAACCAGATTTAGAGAGTGTTTCAGCGCACCGGCTGCTCCGACATACATTCTCCTGCAACATCGTATATGTCTACTGCAATAATCTACGATTCTCAACTAAAGTGATTCTACTTTATCGAAGAGTAAAATGATTACCTATTCGATGAATAATTCTTCGATTGTAAAATTTTATTTGATTTCATTGTAAATGTTTGACTGTCGATCTTGGAATGTTAATCATTCAAATAATGCTGTTTGATATTGATCCAATGTCAATGTAAATTCTATTTTTAATCTCCGACATTGCTTGTCTCGAATCTGAATTGAGAACCAAATTTAGTTGTGAACAATCCGTTGGAAAATTGACCATTTTCGAATATTCATATTCAGAAACAGTCGAAATTCAGAATGAAGACACCATCTTAGCAAAAATCACGAATGAAAGTAAATTTCACTAATGTCTGGTTGTCAATTTCAATGTCATTTTGTATTTAGCGAACAAGTGATGACTCTTGACAACGAGAAATTTGGACAATGTGTCACATTATTTTGAGAATAGTTGCAAGAGAATTTATGAAACTATTCCAAAACGAACGAATGCATTTTTCTTTATTACAGAATCTTACATTCTGTGGTATCGCAGGATATATACAATAAACTTCAAGCAAAAACTCGATAAACTTTTGAAGTTGTCAAACATTAACTGACTCAGTGCACAGGTAAAACTTGGTGCACGTTAAAACTTCAAATGCGTTTTTCTCAAGATAGCTTCTACACCAATGGTTGGCATATCTTTGAGATTATCGGTCTGACTTGATTCAAATTTTTGTTGTGTAAACCATAAACATTCACACTTGAATCGACCAACATGAAGTGCCATAACTCAAACATTACTCTCATAATTTTTCACAAAGAATTCAAATTTGCGATCCATTGAATCACTTTTTGGAAAATTATTTCTGTCTCCCACCACCGAATCCACACATGCAAAAAATTTTTCATCGATCATTACATGCATATCGTAAATTAATTCGTTTTTAATTTTTCTAACTAATCGACGGATCCCACAGAAACATAAAACGAAAATCGAACTCCCCTTCAAACTAATCCTTCTATTCCTCATAAAGTGTGCTCAATCCAATTAACTGAGACCTACCATCAAATTATTATCACAAGCAGAACTAAGTTATCAGTAAACTAGTTACGAACTACCAAAAACAGAGAATTGGAAAACGCAATTACCACAGTATCCTCCAGTTTAATTGAAACGAACTGATAGACACACACCCTCACTGTACATCAATAAAATCATAATATCTTTACATATAAAAACCGCGGCAGACTGTCTCCTCATAATACAGAATCTGTCGCAGTATTAAATATAACTGAATGTGATATCACTGGGTGAATGACCGCACGAGACACAAAATTTATATTCTTCCACTAAAAAAGATATTTAATTTATTTCCAATCAAACAACCAATCAAATTGAACACAACCCTCATGAATATCAGATGACAGTTCTCTTCAATTGTTTTCATCATGTTATTGTAAATATGATTGTGTGGTAAATATTTAATAAAAAATTTCTATTTCTACAAACAGTGAATAAAATATATGAAGAAATGTTGATGTTAAATTTTTGCTACATGATACAAAACGAGTAGATCAGGCTAGTGAATTAATTCATCACTTGAGACTTGCGTGTTTACATGAATTTACACGAGACAAAATTAGATTCTGTTTGTCAAGAACTATTATACAAGAGCAAATACAAAAGCATATATTCAAGTAGGTATACACACTTGATGTAACTACCATACGCAATTTGCAACTATGAATACATCTCTCTTTACCTTAATAATTTCTATCCTAAATTCATCAAACAAGAGTATCATTGCAATGGGGAATAAGATCAGATAGGTGGTTAGATCTATTCGTATCTGAACCATTCTACTTCTCAACTGACCTGCCATCCACAAATTGTGTAAGCAAATTCATCTAAGCGATTCTATGAAAGTGTCGATCAATGTCGGTTCAAAGATCATTTGCACGGCTATGTTTCACTGCATATCATGATGTCGATTTGAGGTAAGCTGCCCTTTTCGAATTTCCATGATAACAAGTCGAAAGCTTGAATCGAGTTGGAGTTTGATCTAGAGATTGGTTTTCAGATTTCATTCATCATCATGAAGGGGATTCAATGCGTTTACCCCCAATGATGATGAGCACGATGCAATGCTAACAATCATACAAGACACAGTATCAGTGAATTCTCTATGCTCCTTCAACATATCCATAGAATTGCAACGTAATTTTCTCCCTTGAAAGATTTTTAGGTGTTGATTTGATAATGGAAAACTCCGCATTCATATTCAACTATTTATCCAATTAAAAAAGTACAGGATACAAAGATGTCTATTTTTTCTTTAGTAAAAAGAGTTAGAAAAAAGATACAGAACGAAATGCTGAATATTTTGCATGTATGACAACAATTCCCGTGCCACAAGTATGGAAAGACACTCTTGGGAGAAGTGGAATGCTAGGTTTCGAACGGACGCGAGAAATCTTTAAAGCTTGAACGGGCACAACATACCTACTTTTTCTCAACGAAAACTTTTTCTCAATTGTATATCTGCACATATATATAGAGGTACATATGTACTATATATATAT
>JABMBR010001189.1:0-31190 GCA_018881525.1 Meteorus sp. PSUC_FEM 10030008
TTATGATAAATGCTATCAATATAATTACAATAAATACTGGAAGAAAACAAATGTACCTATGCTCTATAAATCGCTGTACCATTATTCCCAACACTGTATCGACAATTCGTCGTTCTGTAAGATATAGGCCCCGTTGGTAAAAATATTAACGTATTTTCGTCTGACTAACAGATGTCATCACTCTGATGACTTTAGATTCTCACTACTCACAAATTCGAATTATTGAAGTTATTCCTTAACTAGCTTGGGAATGAATAACTGGTGCACCACGATGCAACATTGAGGCCGGTCGTGACTTACGTCCACTCGATGTTGGTGCAGTTACATTCATTGCCGGAGGCTGCTGATGTTGTTGGTTATTTTGCTGTACCATTGTCGATTCTCGCTTGGGTACTTCCGGGGGAATTTGCAATACCTCCATATATTCTCGTATCAAATTCGCAATCTGACATGCCTATGAACATGAAATTTGGGGCGTTACCATGATATATAAAAATGTTCCATGTCCATACGAGAACTTCGGAAGAATAGAATAGAAATATTCAGTTACCTGCGATGTGGTCAAAATTACTTTGCTTTGTTTTTTATCCGTACCCGTGATGATCATCAAACAATTGAGTGCGGGACTGTAACTTAAAATACTGCTGAACTCATAGGTACATAATGCATTTCTCGAACGATGTTCCAATAAATGTAAACCCTGTTGGTCGACTGCAAGCCACAAAACTCGCGGCCAGTTTGATGTAAATGATTGCATAACATCGAATATTGTTGCTCGATGCAGCGGCCATGACTGTATAAGATTCAGGAAGGCTTTCTTTGATTCAGGCGATGTCATGCCACGTAATGATTGATGGTGTTGTACAACACCCTCCACACAAACATTTGGCACAATACGTGATGGCAGGCAGTGACTAGCGATTGTGCGATATTCTTGATTGTTAGAGCAGTCTTGGCAATCGCCGAGCTCCACTTGTGCTTGTAAGGCGGTAAGCATCACCTGAAATGAAAAGAGGCTCAAAATGAAGAATGGTTCTTTCAACACTCATATTTTCTGCACACGATAGATTCTAATGTACTTACAGCTTCCTTTTCGGTGATGGGAAAACGATCAGCTCGTAAATCGTGCAATACTTGATGATACAGTAATTCTTTTTCTACGGGATCATCAAGATTCATATATTGATCGAGGAACAAATGTTTCTTGAATAAAAACAAATGATGGCCGTGTTTGCGCGGTGCTTGTTGGCTCTGTTGACTGGCACTTGCTGTTCTATAGCGCTCCCACTTCGACATAACGTCAGCGATTTTTTCCTCAGGTACTAAAGAACGTTCAGTAGCACCAAGTACCTCATAAATAGCGTAGCCCATTGCTGACTCCTCCAAACCAATTTTAGCTTTGATAATTTCCATAACATCTCGCGCGGTTGCTGATGGATGGAATTCAACCGCGTGATATTGACCATCCATGAAATGGAATCGTGCGTATATGGGTCGTCGATTGATTGTACACATTATTTCTTCGCGACTTGGTGGCCATTGTCTACGTCGCGTTCCTTGGGTTTTATACAGACATTTCTCTGCAAATCTGGCATATTTACCCTCCTCTGTGACATAATCACTTGCACAACGTTTCAAATGGGCTATTAGATATTTACGGACGATTTTTTGCGGCGGTAGAATCACTGAACAAGCAAGTGATAGAAGCGCCCAATGTCGTAGATTAACGCGACTATTCGGATCCGGATGGTCCGTTGTTTGTTTAATCAATTGGAGATATAATTCTCCTAACAAATTTTCTTTACGCATACACCGCTCCATCACAGTCTGAATCAAATTTACATGCTCATCTTCAACACTTCGAACCATATCGCCATTTTGTCCAAGACCAGCATATGTCAAAACCAACTGGAAAACACTCAGAGCTATTTGTTCCTCGGAGTCTGGCAATTTCGTCAAACTTTGTGGTATCGTCTGTCGACTAAATGCCCAATAGACATGTGGGAAACCCTTATAAGTTTCACCGTGATCAGCATTACTGCCATGTTCCTGTCGTAGCTTTTCAATTCTATGTTTCGACAGACGACGAAGCGTATTTCGAAGGAAACCTCCACCGGAATCCTGCGGTTTCCGCAACGCTTCTGAATCAACGAGTGCTCTACGGCAATTCACAAGATTGTGATATAGTCGTACACGATCTTCATTTGTAATACATTTAACTTTTTTTGCGGTGGCCTCATTCTCAGTAATCCATCCTGCCAATGCCGGACAATAACTCACAATCAGGCTACCAATTTCATTCTTTTGCGCCGTCTCGAATACGAAACATTTGTGTGAACTATCGGGATTGTGTCTCAAAAGAGATAATGTGATAAAAGAATCACTTGGATCCAACATGATGCTCTCAACATCTTGATAACGATACTCAGCCAGCACAAATTTATCCTCGGGTTTAATTAACATGAGCCCATCGCAATTAATACCTAAAATCAGCTGATTCCCATAAGACCAATAACCGCGGTAAGTTACATTGAACATTGTAGTACCATAAAGTGGGTACTGCATAACACAAGACAGATAAAGAACTTTGGCAGTGAGTTCAGAGCGACCCGCACCATATTGTTTGTGTGCTTGAGAGATTATTGGGACCCAAACATCATCACCACGCGCTCGACTGATGCGATAGGGCAAGAAACTATCGACTTCGCTGTAATAATCCAAACGATCGTTGTCCTTCGGATCACCTAATGCAACTTGTGCTTGAAGTCCCGCTAATTGTAGAGCCACTTTTTCGGAAACGGGGAAATCATCACATTTCACCACATTGTAAACCGCTTGAGCGTAAAGCATATTAACCTCCACTGGATCTTGTGACAGTTCACGAGTGTTACGGAAGAGTCGACGTTTGAAAACGAAACGATTTTCCCCACTCCCGAGTGTCTGATTATTCCCACGTCTCAACGTTGAGAATGAAGATTGCGATGTGTTAAGTTTGCACTGTTTCACCTCCCACGCAGCAATAACGTCGTAGAGATAATCATGTGCACGAACATGCTCTTCCCCGTCTGGACGACTTTGATAAATGGCCCATCCTTCCAATGATCTAAGACCAAGCTTTTCGGCAAGTTTTGCAGCCGCGTCTGCAGCAGTATCCGTAGGGTGTACATCGATGGCTTTCGTTCGACCGTCAAGGAAGAAAAATCGGCAGACAATTGTACCGAGCCGACGCATCGCCGCAATTTCCACCGTTGAAGGTGGATATTGCCGACATGAGACTTTTGTATTTTTACAATTGTCGACGCACCATTGCGCATATTGTCGTAATTTACCTTCTAATCCAAGACTCTTCTTCAAAAATGAAACAAAATACTTGTAGAGGAGTTTACTTGGTTGAAATGCAACGATAGCCAAACATAATAGTAACCAAACACGTTCAGTCCATTCTACATTTGGATTATTTGTCGCTTGACGCATACACTGACATAGAATTTCATCACGCATCTCTTCGCGTTCAATACCGTGCCCGATGATGGTTTGAATTGTGACAATTTCTTGTTCTAATTTCATTTCACCTCGGAGATATTTGCATAGATCACGAAATACTGAACAAGCCAGATTCACATTATCAGGATCGTACATGTGAATATGAGAATTTGGAATGCTAGAACCTTTATAATATGTTACCATCTCATATTTTGGTATAAATTCAATGCTCTTGCCCCGTGATTTACGTGTTAATGTAGCCATAATTGTACCCTCTGGTGATCTTTCATGATTATTGAAGTAATTCTGTGCAAATTCAACGATATCGTGATAGGTAACTTCATTCTCAACAGGTTCTTTTTTCTCTTCCAATTCCATGAGCTTCCGTTCAACACGAAATTTACGACGTTGCTCCCGTTCAACGGGTTGTTGCATTTGTGACGGTGGTTGTTGTATTGGCGTCATTTGTAGTGATTGATCATGTCCATTTTGTTGTGTTGCTGTTTGATGATGGTGATGTAAATGATGATTAATAGAATTTCTGGATTCAGGTGTCGATGGCGGACTTCCAACAGATGGTTCCTTGATAATCTTATTTGATGGGACGGGCGGTGGTGAACCACAACTTTCGCCATTTACTAATGGATTAATACTTCCATTAATTAAAATAGGACTACTCGGACCATTTTCGTCGCGTGGTAGTACTGATTCATAAATGGGTTCGCTGGGATCTGTTGACACGTCGCCATTTGCAGAGTGGGGAAGTGGTGGGGGTGGAGGTGGCGGTGGTGGTCCCGTTGGCTCTGGCAAACTTGGCTGACCTAATTTTGCAGTTGCACTTGATCCGTTGCGTGGCTGATGATTGCCATCAGGTGAATTTAAATTCGACATCTTCGAGTCTGACTTTGCAATCATCTCCATTTCCAGTTGGATGACACTCTCCAATTCAGCATCCAAATCCTCAACAAGTTCATCCATACGTTCGCCAATTTCTTCAATGATTTGATTACTTTTTGTTGATTGAACATCAGACAGGAACGAAAATAGATTGTCTAAATCCACTGATTGTAATTCGGTCGTTGCCATTTTCGAATTCAATTGTTCAGCCATTTGAGATAACGCAGCGATTTCTTCCTGTGCTTTCCTGCAATGTCAGTAACAATGAAAATTATTTACTCACATCTATTCACGGCAAAAAGGAAATGTTCTCGAAAAACGAAGCATTCATGCTAGAGTAAATGATAAAAATTAATAAGCCTTCATCAATAGCAACATATTCTTGTGAGTCAAACATCCATCTGTATGGAGTATTCCATTAAAATTGTGTACTAATTGCAGAAGCAGATTTTTTTGCCTGATGTAGAACTTACCCAGCTTCCATTCCAGCAATACCATTGTACTGCGCGCTATAAAGCACAAAATTAAAGGACCGTTTACTCTTCGTGAAGCTCGACTTGAACGAATGGGGAATCTCCATTGGATGACAAGAGCATTTATATACATATATATGTATACATAAATTAAAAAAATAATTTGAATACATACCTCTGACTGTCTTCAAGTGCCTTTTTGTCCTCCATCAATCTGCGTTCTTCCTCCATTCGTTCGCGTTTTCTCATTTCCTCATCCACACGACGCATTTCACGTAATGCTGCGGCAACTTCTCTCGCAAATACTCCGCGTAAATGTGATTGAATGACAATTGCAGCTCGTCGTTTTCTGATAAACATTATACGTAATTTCCAGCCGCGATATGCATGCTGGACTCTTAAAGTGGCATCTCGTATTCGACGGTATTCTGAAAATATACATTGGTAATGATTATTGTGAATGGGTAATGGAGATCGATCGTGAATTCTTATGTGCTGTATTAAACCTTTTCTATTGACATATCCTCGCCAAGACTTCTGTATCACGATAGCATTGCTCGTCACCATCTGATTCCTCGCATCTTCCAATGGCTCGTGTACATAACTTCTCAAAAACACCTTGGTTCTACCAATTTGCCACTCAGTTTCTGGTATACCCTGTGCACGAATCAAACATCTTGTTGCCTCCTTATCGTCCCGTGGAAGCATTGTACGTCCTTTGACGAGGCATCGATATCTCGCAACGAAATCATGGAATGCCATGTGTATTGGAAAACCCTCTTTGCGTATTCGGATTATATCCAACATGCCAAGATATTTTAATTGATCGAGTACTAATTTTTCGTCGTAATTGTCGGCAATTTTGTGCATATTCGGTTTGATACATCGGGCATACCAGGGTGTAGTGGCTTGAAGAACGTCTACGAGAGCTTGTAATTGGTGTCTGAATGAATCGCATAATGTGGGTTTACCTTTGGTTGTACCGCGAGACATCGTTGCGGCATTACCAAATGCTCGCGCAACTGTGCAACCCAGTAAATCCTGATAGACAGTGATTTCTTGTACAAATTCATTTGTGCTCCGAGACATGAAATCGAAAAATACATCTTGTTGCACATCTCGATTTTTATCAACAAATCCTCCCACCGTATATGTAACACAACCGGCGTAATGTTTCACACCAAATTCAGTCTCCCATTTGCGGCGATCGTCGCCCTTGACATAACATGGATGGCTATCGAATTCCGCATGCAAATTCGTCAAATATGCCAAATCGGATCCTTTTGGCATGTGACATTGTTCAGTCAACAATTTCAGCACACATCGTGGTGGCTTTTCAATCAATTCTAAACACAGAGTATTATCGGTGAATGTTATATGCGAATACTGAATTTCCTCTTGCCGATAAAGTTCTTGCTCTATTGCGAACACATAGTGATTGAAAAATTTATGTAGCTTTTCATTTGTGTAATTAATGCACAATTGTTCGAAGCTGTTAACGGCAAAATTTTCAAAGCCAAATATATCGAGAACACCGAGAAAACGGGAACTATCCTGGCCGGGATTTGTGCAATTATTTATGTGATTAATAAGCCAAGCAAATGTACGTGAGTAAAGTGCTTTTGCCATTGCATGTCGGTTTTCACGTGCTTCTTGTACTTTAAGTGGTATCTCAGTGATATTACCACGTACATTGATCTGCCGAACTAGAACAACTCGGGTTAGATCTTCAATTTGTAAACCAAGCAATGGGGCAACGGTGCCAACAATTTCAACGTCTTCCTTCGTCAATTCACATCTCTCGCCGTCTACATCTTCGAAATTTAAATTGCCTAGCCATAGAATAGCCGATAGAACCCTGTATATTCCTTCGCACATTTCACTTGGCACTTGAAGTACATTGAATGCCAGTCTGAGTGCATCCAATTTTTTGCCGTCTGAGATACCGTCTATCTTTATACAACCTGATTGATTTAAATACTTGTAACTATTTGCTGATACCAGTTTATATTGTTCAGCAAATTCTTTATCACGCATACCACCTTCAACCAATTGATAGAACACATGATAGTTACGTTCTCCAGGACTTTGAAATGTGATACGTGATTGTTCGAGTAAATAATCTTGGATGATACAACCCTTTATCATCCATTTACTGTCAAAACAAACTTGCATGAATTTACCAAAACGTGAGCTGTTATCGTTTCTCACTGTTTTCGCATTGCCAAAAGCTTCGAGGATTGTATTTGCTTCGAGTATTTGTTGTTCAACCCAAGTATCAACATTACTCGTGATGGAGCATAAATATTGTAAGATGAATTTTGTTGTCTCCGTTTTGCCGGCACCACTTTCACCTGATATTACGCATGATTGATTACTCTCTGTGTCTTGCAATGAGTGATAAGCCGCTTCAGCAAGTGCAAAAACGTGCGGCTCCAATGCACCCATTTTTTGTCCATGATAACGGTGAACATATTCCTGGAAAATAAAATGAGAACGAAGAATAAGTGATTTATTATTATACTAGCATAAGAAGAACATGACAGTGTGAGTCAACATTGGAAGTTGACATCGTTCATGACAGATAGATGCTGACACTTCCCTGATCGAACACTCACTCACACATATTGATGCAATTGCCAACTTTACTAACTACAATTTCTTCTATCAGAGCTGCCTGGCTGGTGAGACCCTACTAACCCGATTATCCGCAGTTATTTGATATCTTGACAAGGCAGGAATTATTTTCATTTAGAACTGGTGTGGAATTCCCCTGAGGGTTGGAATGAGTGCATAAACCGCCCTCCTTGTTATGTCACTGGGGATATCGAATGTGGAGTGAAAAAGACAAACGTTAACTTCTTCTCTTTGCAGAACCATCCGGTATTTTTTTTCAGGTCGTCATTTGACATTTTCTTTTTCCTCGTCAATGATGTCATACATCGATTAAAGAACTTCGATAGTATGTCTATATTTGTATGTATTGTGGTCTTTCAGTTATTTTCCATTTTCTTTTTCATCCGTGGTGTGACCTTTAGATTAATGACACTCATCGACTGTGAACGACACGGCAACAATTTTCAATTTCGGCTTCACATCCCTAAATGAAACAATCACTCATACTCCTGGCGCTCTACTTTTTTTCCAATTGCTCACTCACAATCCTCCCACATTCTAGTCATTTTTGTGCCAGATTTTTTTCTTCCTATATTGGAATTTACATTTGTTTTCTATTCCATCTATCAAAATATTTATGCTGTCAGGTCCGGTGTCAATTAATCCATCAATTTCGCTCTGTTTGCTCCTATTATCCTATAAACTGATTTATCAGATCATGACATGATTGGCAAAGATAAGGTGAAAGAGTTCAAAGCTGGGACGGTATGGATAATGAGTGAATGGGGTGTGTTCCCATTCGCCTCAATGCTAACTCGAGTATCATCGTGATTAGTCAACGAGAGTGATGTGTTATAGGTAGTCAAGTGCATCGCATCTGTGTCTCCAACAAGAACGTCACTGTGGGGTCGTTGAAGTATTCACCTCGACAGCTCGTCGGGTTTTATATGTACATATATATTTGCATACATAGGAGGCAACACACATATTGTTGAATAAGTGTGCGGTGGTGTCTCGGGGATAAAAGGGCTTGGCAGAGTTGTCAACGGCCCATTTCCTTACTGGGTCAGCTTACCGTTTGCAGCCACATCATTCATACAGTATATGGTTTCACAGAGAAAAAAAAGAACAAAATAAAACTACTTGTGAAAAATGAGGAAAATGTCATTACCATCGAACTTATTTTCGATGTGCAGAAGGTCGCTCATTCCACTTTGGTGTAATGCCAAAAACAATTTTCACGGAACTACAAATTGATAGGCAATTGAGCGTGCATGATACTCATTACAATCAGTGGCTGAAGAACTGGGGAAGAGTTGTGAGAGAAAAAAGAGAATGAATAAAAGAGAGGGTCGAATGATGAAAAAATGGGAAATGACGGGAGGTCTAGATGCCTACGGTACACAATTATGACTTTCACCGTTCTAATTTAAGTTCCATGGAGGGTAGTGAGAAGTACGTTCATGAATGCACGACAGGGCTGAGACTATTCTCAAGGGGATGATATGCGTGGATACGTGGCAATGAAGATATTTTTTTCCCTGTTATCCATTCGTCTCCTAATGTTGTTGAAGGTCTGGGTCGAGTGCAATGCAAGGTGTGGCTGATTCTACAAGTGCGCACAATCTCCAACATTGGGTGTGCAGGTATCTCATCCATAATTCCACATGTTGTGTGTTTGGCTGCGTCGCAAAATTGCGTTGATGCAAATACTGTATTGTACAGTTCAATATCCGTTCTCGATATGTGGTACACATCTCTAGCTGCGGAAATTTTATTGGAATGTCTCTCTGTCTCCATCATAGGATCATCAAATGTATGAGAATGTTCGCAGACAATAATGGAATCTATCACGTTGTAAATGACAACGATGCATCCTTGAGTGTATGCGGGGGCAAAAGGAAGACGCAGAAACAGGAGTATAAATGCTTCGGGGGCAACACAGTGCCTTGCTCCTCTACAACGGGACTCCGAAACCAATGTGCGCTTCATGCACGATCAATACGCAGGGGCGTGCACCGTCCCGCGTGCCGCCCTTTTTCCTTCTCGATAAAATACTATGCGCGTACGATGCGTCTCATCCTTGAATCGACTGCGATATCGTAATCCTGATCATGATGGAGAATAAATTAATCAAGATGAAATCGATATGGTGCCAAACGGCTTCACAACTCATTTGTTTTCATTATTCGTCGACTCTCTACTTACAATAATGATTATCTCACCCTCATGGGTTTTCTTACTTGATTGAATCAAAAAGCAAAGCTACTCCATTTCGACTTTTATATTATCCTTATTCTTCTCACTTCTATCATCATTATTTTTTCCTTTCCTTCCGTCAGTATATCATGAATCTGGAACAGTTATTCATCATCAACTCGAAACATATAAATGAACCTTTTTTCCTTTGATGTTGGAGGTGAAAAAAGCTGAATACCCTTTGATCCTTTTCCACATTACACCCGAAAAATACTCACAGGTCGAAGATATTACTGGCATAAATTGCTCAAAGGTCACACACATGCAAGATGAATGCTTTGACTTAGACTTCGTTTGATGAGATATGATGCTTGGAGTGTGGAGGAGTACCATGTTAATATTCACGTGTGTAATTCTTCGGAAAGCATATTTCTCACATTTTCCATAGTACAGTGTCTATGTTTATTTCATCTATATAATATGAATAGTCGAATTGTAAATTTGTTCTACATCCGTTTTTGTGGAAGTATGTGACGAACATAGCCTCGCCCTTGCACATGTTCAATGGCATGGCATGTGCATGGCGTGCAAGCTTTGTGTAAATAGCTCGAACGAAATATACTGTAGGAGTTTTATATCGTGATGGTTGTTTGGTGGATGTACACGTGGCACACGTAAAGATTAAAAATAGATGAGAATCCGAGATAAACTTGGATTGAATTGAAGCATTCAGATTGATATACCATGAACTAAAATAGAATGATGAAATACATGATGAAATTCTCAAAAAGCCAGGAATATTTGTATTAATGAATGTAAGAAATTGAATAAAAAAGTGAATGAATTTAACGGAGTCGCAGCAAATATGAGATGCAACTGAACGAAACTGGTATGAAGATGGACATAAATGATGCAGAAAGAAAACACTGTGAAGTTCTTTCAAGAGTTAATATATCTCGAATTGCACCGTCCTTTTTCAATTTCTTTTGGCAAACTCCACTTGGCTGCCGGTTCAGGAAATCTTAGTGACGGCAAGGGTCATTTCTGCAAAAGCCTGCGCCACTTTTCTCTTTATCAGGATACATACTACTAAGATACGTACTTCGGTGGGTCCACACTCACTTGTATATCTATGAAAATATGTATAGATATAACATGTCAGGAGGAACGTGCGGCTAGTTGAACGAACGATTCATCCCCCTTTGAGATGCCTCAACTCAGTCTTTGTGTTGGCAGAATCACACAGATCCACTTTGTATATCTGTTTGGCTTAAGACAGCTCATTACCTTGTCCACTTCTTCAATATCGACATTGACTACAGACGCGACTGAACAAGAATTCTCCATTTGTTTATTTGCCTTTGCTTAGTTTCAAGTGCAGTGCAATAATGTATTCAATCACCAACAAATACATCACTCCATGTTGTGACGGATGCGATGACAGCCGTGGATATGAATACAAACGTTAGAAGAACTGGCATCTTTCATAAATATTGAACACATACTGCCCAACAAAGAGTTGGGAGTAGGTTTTGTTGCAACAAGAATCATTCGATGATATTGACATATATGACACGTGCCACGCGCCTGGGGTTCTACGTCATTATCCATTCTACGTAGGTATTTCCGCTGTAAATGCTGGCGTCCATATAACTTCTACCAGTTTTCGTTCTCACTTTATTCCTTTGCCGACACATCCCGTCTACTTGTCCACTTCCAACAACCATTTTAGGAAGTTTAAATATAGAATAGTGCTATGTATAAATATCACAACACCATCTTCGTCTTTGTTAATGCACACAATAATACTAAAAACTGGTGGACAAATGAAGCGCCCGGAATTTCAATTGAAGATTCAAAAAAAGAAAGAATGATAGAACAGGAGGTAAAAAGATTTCAAGTAATTTCAATTCATTTTATATTCTCTTTCTTACCATCGTGTAGAAATCAACCTCCTTGTAGGGATTCACAGCAACAAGAATAGAACCCGTGTACGTCTGCAGCATTGCCATTATCTTTGAGTCAAGGAATCAATCATCTTGCATAATAAATATAAAAAAAAAATGATGGACAGAAGACAATGCAGAATGAAACATGAATAAAATTTTCATTATATACAAGCAATATATGGAACAAAAGGGAAAGAAAAAGAAGGAAAACGGCATTTCAAACATTATGCACCTCTTCTCAAGCAGAAGAAACTGTGTCGAGGGGAATGCGCATTGTTTTTTTGTTCCTCTTTTTTTCATAGTCCCACCCAGCAACTCTCAGTCATGGATACAAGGGAAAAAGAGCGAGATTGGAGGAGAGTTACTCCTGCACCACAGGGCGTCCTGACAAATGAGAATTGTGCATTTACACCCCTATGCCTCTTGCCATTCCTTGCCACAACTTCATATATTCCGTCATCGTCATTTCCTTTGCGCGATACTACGGTGTGCCGCATTTTATCCTCGCTAAATGCAAGTCGTTTTGCAAAGCGTGACGTCACTTCATGTCACAGTGTTCGGGCCAACCCTAGTTGGGACGATGAGTCATTCGCTGTGAACCAAGGGGGTTATATACCCCAATATAACCACCACCAAGCGTATTCACTTCGAGTATGATTGCATCGTGTTAAAAATATAGGGGATATCATTGTGTATATGTATCCATATGCGACGTGACAGCGACTGCCAAATTCGTCACGTATATTCATGATGGGCCTATTCACTGCTTCACATTATAAACACGAAATATGAAATATCCTCTATGTATCGTCTCTTCAGAGTACGATCACTTTTTATGCCCATTCGTCATCCATCACATGTGGATGTTAACGATAAAACTATCGTGGGCATCGCATTGCTAATAGTTTCTGTTCCCAATCTATGCCACATTGAGAATCAGCAAAAAAAAAACATTGCCAATGTCACATTGATGTTTCGTTATGTCCCGTTTTTTTTCCTGGATCTAATTTCATTTAATGAGATTAAATTCCAATTTCCCATTGTAGACAGATCCTTCAATGGATTTTCTACAAATGTATCGCAATAGTCGTTGACTCACGTGTCTTATGTTCTTTAATCTATTTCGAACTGAGTGTCGCCATGTTCGATCTATCACACAGTCAAGATGTAGAATTGTCGTATGAATGTTCCATTTATTTATTTCCGGGAGTCATCTGTGTATGGGTGGGAATCTCACACTTCCTGATATCCTCTTAACGTTGACTTTTACTTCCAACATGAAAGGATACACCTTCCCTCATCATTTTATCGCTCCTGCTCTCACCCTTCATTCCATTGTTCATTCACCCTTTTAATGCAATCTACTTTCTGCACATGAATGATTGTGTCAAACGTATACACGTACACGTTAGTAAATATACATGAAAACAGATGATTCGTGATGTGTGTCTGTGAATAGGTGAATATACTTCATTGGGTGCTCTAGTTTCGTCAAGTAACTAAAAGGTGCACGGTCAAATCTCTCGAGCTGTTCAACTGAACCAAATGAAGCTGGATAGAAGCGTTTCTGATACTCGGTAACATACATGCACCAGCCTTTCCCTCTTGTCGATTTATCTTTATATCTATATAGCTCTCATTTGCTCGCTAGCGAGAGGGCTTAATGAGTGCACATAGAGATTTGCACTTCCTCTCTCGAAATTACAATCCTCTGGTTTGAAATGTTCCGGATGATGCCACTTCATCATTTATCTTTCACTTCATCCAAATAGTTCCCTTTTTCTCTTTTTGATCCGAATAACTGTGAACTCAAGAAAAATATTCCGATAGTTGCAATTAGAACATTTCGATATACGGCTGCCATATTTTCATCTAAAAAATTCTTTTTCGCAGTATTTTAAATTGCTCCGTGATATCAAATTGGAACTCCGATACATCAGATTAGGGTGTCAGGAAACAAAGTTTCCGGTTATCCTCGAATTTCCGAGAGATATATGTATAAAGTAAGGTATACGTATGAATTGCGAGACGATGAGGAGATAATCTAATACCGACAATTTGCGTTAGCTTCCCAGAGAGAGAAAATAAAATACTGAAAAGAAGTTCTGGAGTTTTCTTTTTCATATTCATCGTCATATTATTTCATGCAACATATAAAATGTCTACGACGTTGCAATGTAACATGAAATGGAAAAAAAAAGGTTGGCATATCCAGTATTTTCCTCACCGTAAAGTGGATATTCCAATAATTGAGAGAATTAATCAACTAAATCTTTTTAATTCCAATGCTTGAAAAATATTTAATCACCCCTGGACTTCGTCACATATACTTCTCACGCTCATGATATGAACGATCAAGGCCATTACGTAATTCTGCCGAATAAAAAATCATTATTTAGCTGAAGTCAGCAGAGCTGATGAGAAGTGAGTCGAAACAACTTTCTGCTACAAAAACACATGTGTGAATTTATACGTATGAATATAAAACGTCACCCCGCTCGCTTTCTCCAATGCAGAGTAAACTATTCGACACTTGTTCATGCTCACTCCATCATAGGGTTCTGTTTCTTCGCTCTCTCGCAACATTCATCATCATCTTCATCTACGTCTGAGCCTCCTACACACATCTCCACTTCATACGCATAACTGTCTCTTTAAAAACATATAAACTCCTATTACATCTGACTTTATTCGTTCTTACAGACTTGCCCTCTGCTCTGTCTCTGGCTTTGTTGAGTAACGCAATGCTTGAGCGACCAGGAAGTAGTATATGATTATATAATCACTGTCCTCATAATGAAGTAATTATCTCATCAGTTTAATTATATTAGATGGTTGGAAAACTTGATCAATTTAGCCCCAAAACAAGAGCAGAAATCAAGATTTTTATAACAATTCCAAAGAATATTTATGACATGACCTAAATGTTTCAGGCGCAATTGAAATTTCAATCATAACCATATTGCTGATCACTCAGAATATAATAATCATGAATAAGAAAATGATGAGCCAGAACCTGAGTGGATTCCTTCGATATACTGCTAGTTCAATCTTCTCCAATAGATCAGAAAGCTCTTTCAATAACCCACAATTCAATTTCCTCTGTCATTATCGATGTAATAAATTGCATCGTTTGAAAACAAAAGTATGAGACGTGATTCTCAGCAGGTGTTGCTGTGTTCTTCTTCTCTATCATCTCTACCTTGTTATCTTTCACCTATCATCAACAATTTTGTCTTGACTTCACTCGGTTTCTCAGTCGGTCCTCTCGATTGACAAACTCTGTGTTCTGTGATGAATGGGTGCAAAACTGTGTATGTATGTATGCTTGTGTGGTGACCAGCAAGCAGCACACGGGTGGGTTTCAACCAGCTGACTGCTGCTGCGGGGATTGTCGCCATGGCAACGAACACCAACCCCGGGAGAATCATCTCGACCCAACCCCTGTACAATTCATATATAACAGTTTTCCACTGCAATACCCTGTTTTCTTTTTTTTTCTCTTTCTTTCATTTCTCTTTCATATACTTCATTTTATATTTTTCCGACTCTTGAACAAATTCTAAATAGTAAATTTTATCCTGAAATGAGAGTAAATATGGGTGTCCCAGTTTTTTATAGAGGATGAATTTAATATAATTATAAATAGAAAAATTGGTTAATGAATTAGATATTTGGCAGACGGAAGTGAAAGGATACGTATATCTGGTCCCTGTTATATCGGACCTGCAGGTTCCGGTTGATGCCTTTTTCATCTATATCACTGATGACAGTCATATCCGGCACACCGGACTCCGGGCTGGAGCCTAAAATACAGAAAAAACATTCATCATATATCCAATATTAGTAATCGAGGTTTTATGATTCATCGATAACGATGACGAGTTAAGTGCAAATTACGTTGTTGTTTTTTTCCGCCCCTTTTTTCTTCTAAAAATAACGATATAAGAGATCTTTTAGCTGGTGTATAAATAAAGAAGAGAAACGGGATATGGGTAGCATATATCTAGAAAAAAAAAAAGAAGATTATACGCAGGTGCATCAGCGGGAATTTTCGTATGCACCTGCGCTCCTCCGACAGCTGCATCATGGCAATAGACGCATGTAAATACGTACCATCGTCAAGGACATACATGGGACTTCCTATACAGATTTTTTACCACTCTCGTACTTATTATTTTATCCTCAACATTTCTCACCCTCTTTATTCCTTCAATACTTATACCATCTGAGTGTTCGGAAATAGGAGACTCGATTGATATTGTAAGACTTTTGAAAATACGTGTAGACTGTTTGCATCCCTACACTTTTATTTACTTTTTATCCTCGACCATTTTTCTCAATACAATTATCCAACTTTGAGGTTATGATTATGTTCGCTGAGAATCTAGGATACAATTTCTCCTTCACATGTGTATAATCATGGATGTATCTACCAATGACATTGCAAAGTATGCACATTGTAATTTGCATACGTTGCTTCATTCATTTCATTTTACTTCTCATCATTTTTCGCCATTCTTTTCCATTCCCTTATTCAACGTTCCAACCTTCCCATTATCCATTCAAATGATTACTTGCTATTATTGTGCATTGAATATATAAATGCAATATGTTATTCCGGCACGTTGGTATCGATGAATTGAGTCTGGTGGCAGCGAGGAGATAAGCAGAGGTAGAATGGAAAAAAATGATCGTTAGAAAAATAGTGTTAGAGAGCAAAATGAACGCGGGACGACGTGACTACAAAAGGAACGAAGTGGAATAGACGAGAGGAATAGACAGAGGTTAATACTGTGTGAGACATAGCAGTGGTTGACGTAACCAACTATGCGTATCGTAGAATTGGAAAATCGACAAAACAATTGTTCCATATACGCGGGATTAATATCGGCAGAGCACACGAATCAATTCGGCACTAGAGGGAATTCATTTTCATGGAATCTCCGATGTTCAATTACGCTTTGTCTGCATCAAAGTACAGTAATAGAAAAATCAACAGTAAGTCGACAATAAAAAAAAACACTTCTCACTTATGGGAAATTTAATAAAATCAATTCAGAATGGATTAAATAAAAACAATTGAAATCAGTGTATAAAAATAAACATTCGTACAAATAGTTTAATCTATGGGGAGAATCCTCCACGCTAAATATGCCCTCATGAGCAACGTGTTTATTGAAGTGTAATCCAAACATGCCGCATCGCAACGATATTTACTCTACTCTTTCTTATTTGATGTCAGCACTAATGACGTTACTTAATCGTGCTCATTCAATGCCTCTATATCATACACATAAAGACACTCTGTAAATACATCTTCATCACATCATCATACAAAACTACCCGGCGTGTTTTTATTTATACATACGTGGAAGTAAATTCGTGGTCAATTAATAAATAAGTAAAACATCGACCACATAGTAATCAACCAAATATTTGTGGTTGAACTGAGATACCAGCTTTGTATAAATATCACAAATTCTGATTCTATCATCTCCATCTTCTCCATCTACCGAGTTGGAGACACAGCTTGACATTCGTATTTTGTATCGAACCCGATAAGTATCATTCGATATGAACATGAGCCACCATCAAATGAATAAAAATCGAACAGAATTGAGATGCCCAAAATGAAAATGAATACATATTTTGATTCAACTTGAGAAGCATAATTCAATACGTCTGAGCATGAATTTTGTTTGTCTTTGAATCATGAATTCGTAGAATACTCGTGTAATATTTATATATACACATACACGCCTTGTATAGATACACATTCAAAGACTTCCATGACGCAGGAAGGGACACACTCAATCCAATTGTTATTTCATGAGCAACGAAGTTATATTATGGAAATTTGGGTAAAGTTTGTGGTGGTGTGCACAGGTGTGTTATGTCCTTACCGAGACGACGATGAAGTTGGAGGTAACGTGTATATACCACGTTCAGGTAGACAAATACTTATCTATATACACACATACATATCTAAGAGAAGAGAAATCTATATATCTCGTTTTACGGAACTCATTGTGACCAGCTGTCACATGCATTGTCCACAAATTTTCACCAGAATAGTTTCGAATATTTTAAATAAGAAAATTTGTGTTAACACGAACATGTCCATATGTTTTCATCCAGGAATGTTGTGATGATAATACAGATAATTTTGGTTAATAATTATTTTGATCATCTTCTCGTTGTTCACAGTTAGAAATTGCCGTCTGGATGGAAAATGCCATAATTCAGTGTTGGATAATCTGATTATAAGACACGCGCACACACATGGAGAGAATAAAGGATGAATTGTTACCATGGTGAAATACATCGCGGCGCCATCGCAATGCTGTTTGCATTTAATAATTCAGGCCGTCGTTGGCGTTTATGTTCGAGAGTTGAAGTACTTATTATATCTTTGCACAGATATATATGTATTTATTTATATTTTACTTCTCTTTTATAATTGTGGACCGCATGACGATATTCACAATGTGCAAGATATATAGACTTGGGTAATATGCGCAATTGGTTGAGTTTTACGATACTATCAAGAATAAATATATACATATATGTATTTATAGAAGTGAAGTGTACATTGTATACGTCGTAGGAATTTTTTGGCCGCATGTCAGTCTGCAATATGAGACCTCCAACCTTTTTTCTATTGGCCAAAACACGCGCGACATAAACGTGTGGTCTTAACAGACCTTTATGCTCTCCATTCATTCGTGTATAAATTTTTTTTTGCTTCTTTGTTTTCTAGACGATACATATGCGCACAGTATAACGTTGAGAATAGAGGGGATATGGTTTTCACCCTTCCAATTGCAGTATGTAGTTACTTGAGGGGATACATATTTTGCCACGTGCATATTTCCAAACGATAAAATTCTAGGTAAGCATGTCAATGATGATCCATTTATATGATGATGTAAACCAAGATGCTAATTTATTTTTCTTCATTCTTTTATTTTTTTCAGGAAGCCTGTAAAATGAATTGTATTTATGATATTGATAGTTGATGGATGATCAATCATGTGTGATAGTATATCAAGAACATTTGATAAGAACCTAGAAGAATAAGTGGAGATAAATCTCTTATCATTCACAGTTGAGTTGATGTAATGGTCTGGAACATGATTGTAATTTTTGAGATTATCCTTCAGCAAATTTTTTAGTAGAATATGATCCTAAATGAATGTTGAATCTCACTTGTCACTTTAACAGAATTGATCAATTTTCCAAATGATTAAGTTATTGCTATGTGCAATGAACAGTCAAATGAAGATAAAGATTTGTGTGAATAGTAATATTGAAATATATCGGTGTGCTAATTATATAGGAAATGTGGTCAGTCATAGATTTGACAGCAACTTTCATTTTCATTTCTTCCTCCCGTAAAATGTTTAAATTCAAATTACTATCATTATGATTCAGAAATATTTGTACGATGATTCGTATAGAGCACGTCACGAGAAAGTGCGGCCGGAAAATGTATATGAATGAATGTAAAAAGGAAATGAAAAAAAAAGATGTTATTTGAGAGATTGAGTGCGATAAAGAAAAAGGGTCGTTGAAGTTCAATAAATCGATAAGGAAATAATCACAAAATTTCAACATTTGTATTCACCACAAGCATCACATTTTTTTTTTATCACATGTACATATTGAGATTCTTCTCTTGGAAGGTGTGAGGATACGATATAAAGCGTACGCACAACGGCATCTGCCGCATGTGAACGCATGTGTGTACCTGGTGACTCATATACATTAAGGAGAAGGTGCTCAGAGAGACAGAAAAATTCCAGGGAAGCCCCAGATGCTGCATATGACTCACCGCGTGCTGATCATTTTTGATATTTCCTCATAATCTATCAACACACCATCACGAATTCGCGCATGCACACCACTTCCTCATCATTATCCGAAATGAGGTCAAACCATTATATTAAATGAAACCCTTTATTACTAGTGGCGTGGTTTTTCCACATATCTTCAGAATATCCGATTTATAATTATGAAAAATCGGGTGAACAAGTCGCTTACCCGTGTACTGTGATTTAACTTGATTGACATTGCACAGGACCGGAATTACACACAGCCACTTCATATTAATAGAAACCTTGCTGAATATATCGACATCGAATGAAAATTTTAGAGAAAGGGTGAGAATCATAACAATATACTCTTGAGTAATATGAAGGTGATAATATGAAACTCCAATTTTTCATGAACAATACTCCTCACATTCTAAAAATCCTAGATAACTTGGACAAAAGTTTGATTAAAATCGCAAATACGCAGGTATAAAAGAAAATTCCCATTGTGTTAATGATAGGAATGTGTTTTTTTTCTATATTAACATCATGAAAATGTCATTTTTGCGTCAAGGTAAGCGGATGATTAATAGTCTTGTCATGACATTATGTCGTTGGCGTTTAAGGTACTGTGGCATTCCGACTTAATAACTTCCTTCGAAAGTGTTATTATATTCCACATCATTTACAAATCTAGCGAATGAAAGAATGTCAGTGGAATTATACATAGGGCGAGTTATCACTGCGTAACATTCTGATAAACCCATATACATGTTTACATCACACATGAATATACAAAGCTCTGTCAGAAAGCGATGGAAAGGGGTTCCATGAATGACTATTTATGTGAAAAATTCTCACTGAAGTCTATAAACAACTAACTGGGTCATACAGATATATGACAAGACGTGGAACGAAAAGAAATAGGCCACACATTCGCTATGCACGTTGGTTGTAATCGAATATATCATGAACAGAAGAAAAATGAATGGCTAGAAAAATTTTATCAAATTCTTGTGCGCATTAATTGTTGAGATGTTGTAAGGAAAAATGGAAGAAAAATACCTCGAATAAATTCTAATGTGGTCACGAATGCAAACATGCATCAATGTTATCATAACTGTGCAATAATGAAATGAATAAATATGATAACAGTCCCTCGCGAATGTAAAAACCACATCCTGCGACTTTTGTTTCCTATCAGAGAGAAAAAAAAAACCTTAAACGGAATTTTGATATGAGAGATGAATGGCAACTCATTCATATCTAATCATATCGTAGAACAATTGAATCTTTCGTTGTTTCTCGTATTTCAACTTTTCATGTTCATCAGGGAATATTCTTGACAGACATTAGACCAAAGGGAGCATCCAACGACATAACCCTAGAGAAAATCCCTCGATCGTCTAGATAAATTAAACAAAACTTGGATAAATCAACATAGGTACATGGAATAAAATTATCCACCACCAAGAAGAGATGTAAAGGAAGAACATAAGAAGAAGAGCACTTATCTTTCTTTCATTTTATTCAACATTTTTTCTCTTCTAACTCAAGGGGATCCTCTAAAAAAAACGTCCTTCGACTCTGCCAAAGTCTGAGCACGCTCTCTCACACTTTACTCTCTTTTCAGTCTGTCTGTTCTTGCGCTAAGGGTCAACGTCATCACAAACACGATTGAGATTCAAAATAGAGTGAAGGAAACTGACAATACGAACAAATAAAACAACTAAACCCAACCGTGTGAAAAATTATATCTAGACTGAATGACGAACGGAAATATGTCCCGCACATATACATTATCGCATGTACAAACATAATTTGCTATCGTGCAAATCACATGTGAACAACAACTCAGAATAACACGAGCAGGGATTTGCTCACTTTTTCCCAACATGTATACCTATATACCGTAAATAGGCTGGGTAAATAACCCTTTTGCCACTCTACTATAAGCTCATTTCACGTAATCCAACGTTCAGGATTGCCGTTGACATCAGCAACACACTCTATAGTATACTATAGATACAGACTGAAACTCCACCCTGATGGGTGAAACCACAGAAAAGACATTCAATATAGCAATACATACTATTGATATACATAGACATCACTTTATAGCATCAACTGCGACAAGATCCCCCTGTCATTCATTATCCGCACAATGACCAAGACCAAAAAAAAAAGTGCATGGTCAGAAAAATGGTAACAATGGTGTATGCGAAATTCATTCGAACGATTCCGTAAATGAACGTTGTATATATTTATTCATTGTTCCTGAAACAACATTCTATGACCCCTATTGTTCATAACATCAACATTTAACCTATGGATTGTGAAAGATTAAAATATGAATTGTGCGAACAAAAAGAGCGCATTACGTTGAACAATGATTATTTATCTGTGAAACTCACCCTGCGTAAAATGCTTGGCAACCATGGCGCGCGCGTGTGGATCACCGGTTCATGTATATTCCAACCCCCGTTTGGCACTAGGGTTAAAGTCCTTTATATATTGTATATAGTATGGGTAATAAGTACACTAGACTGGCAATGAACTGGATGTATTAATCACTGATTGTCACATGGTTCCTCCAAATCACACGTGTTTCTATGTTATGTTGCACTCTTCTGTCAATATACTTTGTAAGAGAACACGCATAGATATCCAAATCAATATTATTTGGATATTAAAGAAAATTACATATCAATAAGTAATTGATAGAGAATTGTCAGTACTTGATTATAGTATACGATCGCGTGTTGTTGATGGGAGACAGAGCAATAAAAATGAACACCGCACGTCTGACAGTTGCCACCCAACTGACGCTCTCGCTTCTCAACGCGTCCCGTGTGTGCGACGCCTCATGCTGGTAATTTCCCCCTCTTTTGCAACCACAACTCCTATCTTGGAACAGTCAACCCTCCATTGTTATTGTTATCATCATTATTATTATTCTCTTATATGATCACTGTTTTACTCACTGGCGAAATAAAATTGTGGTCAGAGTTACCGGCAGGCGGAATTTTTTCTCATGTTATACGGTGAACGCTATAGGTGGCACCATCATCCTAAAAAATATTTTGGATTGTTGCATGATGTGATTTGATTAAGTTTTTACTGGTAATTAGGATCTTTTGGTATAACAATTCATATGAATTTTCGTACTTTTCTGTCTTGAGTATATTCAATGGCGTTTGTACACTGGCTCATTCGTTTAGTCAACTGAGTGACGCAGAACATGAAACACATTTGTATAACGACTTGCGACTGACGCATGAATACATTTTTGGAATTCTCATGATTTTTCTGCAGAAATTGACACTTGGTGATTAATTCCTCAATGCTGAAAGTGAATAACGAGAATTTAATATTGAAACATGAAACAAGAAGCATCTCAGAACGCTTTCATCTCTACAAGGTTCATTCGGAAATTTATGAAAAAATATGGAAATATTGTAGAAAATAAATGTATATCATGAATAGAGGTTCATGTATAGAATACAAGATTTGGTATATCAAAGAAGCAGAAATCCAATGCGCAATTACGTATTTGCCATTCATTGAAATTTATCCTCGTAGATTTATCAACTCTATAGAAGCTGCTTTCAAAGAAAAATAGCCGAGGAAGTAGTGAACAGGTCAATAATATAAAGACAGTCCATAACAATGATGATGGATGATAAAGTTAAACTAATCAATAAACATAATTGTCGAAATATGCTACACATAACGCAGTAGAGGAAATATAAAGTAGACCAATTTCGTAAAACTTTTTGCTCTCCGGCGGGAAGTTGACGGAAATGCGATTTCGTGAGCGGAAAAATAAATACAACCGCTATGACCAATCGAGAACACAGTGGAGAACGTTTTCTTATCCTCTGCCTTCAAAGTTCGTGTACGATACTGCGATTCTTCCATTAGTAATGCAAAGCACGGTTATATCAGACTGTGATTGGTCATGAATCACAAATAATACATCATGAATATATTTAACTTTATGATAAGATTAAACTATTCATTGAAGTTTCGGTGACATTTCTGCTGGAATTGAATCTAAGAAATGAGTATATGCGATACTCAATTCAGGAACAGATACGGTTTAACATCTATATCGCATATTCAATCAAATTAACACTTACAGGGTATTTCTTAACACTCAGAGTCTGGTAGTATATCTTGATACGATTGTAGACAGAAAGAAATATTCGAAAGGAGTATAATAGTGAGTGTATTGTACCACACGATTGTAAACTCGCCTGTTGTCTTTCCATTTTTTTTGCATTCTTCGTCCTTTTTTTGGGAAAAGGGTCCAATTTCTGAGGTTGCCAAAGTTCCTCGACCTCACACCAGTAACAGATCCGTTGTTCCATTCGTCACGGACAGTGAATCGCCACCAGATATATAGAACAGTAAACATTCTTTATCTTCCTTCTTTCACCTCGGTTTTATATTTTGTTATGCAGCTCTTCCGTATCTTCGTGCGGTCTACTCCTGATATACACAAACTCTTCTCATTTCATAGTAAATTGTGGTTGGTTGATATTCGCCATAAAGAGCTGAAACTAGCAGTAAATGTTTGTGGCCACGAAACATAATAAAGTAACAGCATCTATGTACAAATAATATAAAACAACAAAACAAAACATTAAATATACGTGGACGATTCTGGCGTGGGTGGTTCACGTTCAGTGGACATTCTCTGTCCGAGCCATCAGATTGTAGACATGGAAAAATTTAACCTGTTCTATTTCACATCTCCGTTGTTGATTTCTTATTGTATTTCCTTCATTTTTCGTTCAGACTTGAATGACACGACTGCATCGTGAAAATATTCAAATATTAGCTGCAGATATCCCATCGAATAAATATGCTCGACTTTATTTCTATTCATAAAAAAAAACGTCATCATAGAAAAGCGTCAGTTGTTTTAATAATACCGATAAAAAATGGAAGGACTTCAGATCGCAGCTAATAGAAGTAGTTGAGAGAAACATTTATAATAGAGAAGGAAAATACTCCTGGATCGTCTCAGCGTTTCAACCATCAATTCGATTGTTGGGATCGATCCTGTGGAAGAACAATCGACTGTATGTTTTGCTACTAAGATTGAAACATATTTCACTTTTCAACGTGAATAATTTCACGTCAATTCCCATTCGAATCATCAGATTCACTACTAATTGATCTGTCATAAAATTGATGCTATTGATCTAGACTTAGCTGGAACAAAACTATTGATCCATCGGTTAATTTCAAATTTGCATCAGTATTTAGAAAAATCCAGTAAGAAGCGATGAAATGTTCCGAACTGGAATATTCACATTACTCTCGACCCATTTTTCATACCATTCACACTGACATGCATGCAATGTGCTCAGTCTACATCCGACACTGCGTATGCATACACTCTTTCCTCGTTGTTCTTATCGCAAAACAACATCAACAACTTGTCCCGCCATTAATCACCTACCGCCCCCGCTCACTCTCATTTTTTACACTATTGCATTCGCAGCTTTACCGACAGAGCACATATATTTGCACTTCTCTCCCCGCGCGCGCCATCTGCATACGCATGCGCTTTGTGTTTCCCTTCTCACTTCTACAATACTTCCTTTCTCTTTCTTACTCTCATAATTGTCGTTATCATACATGTTACAGACACGTTTATCCACAATATATCGAGCTCTCTCATTTCATGTATCATATGTATTACCTCTCCATTTTCATCTCAATCTCCGCCTCCGTTGATATATTTGAACACCCCCCTTCACCTCTCTACTTTAAAGACTATCGCATTTGGTGGCAAAAGCTTTATGTTAACCTTAGTACCACCGCTCTCATCAGTCGTGCGTTTGTCGCCGCGAACACAACAAAACGTAAAGACGATGCTGGTGGTTACGTACGGTCGTTATGTTCAAACCCGCGCATTCAATCTAACGACAATGTGTCTCCGTCATACCAACAAATCGCGATGTGTCGTATAACAAGTGTACAAATGATATAAGGGAAACAAACAATTTATCCAAAGTATACCTAACCATAAAAGGTTGATTCTCACCTCGAACTCTCTTTCGCGAGAGAGTAAAGAGAGGGTGTAATAAACGCCCATGCGACCGCATCATCGTCGGCCATGGCTTCGGTGAAGGTGGCTGTAAGGGTCCGTCCCTTTAACAAAAGGTCCGTGAACTTCTTATATATATATACATATATATATACGCACATACATTCAGATGATGTGGTATATAAGCGAACGTATGTGTTTTGACATGTGGCATTGATGCATTCTTAACGAAAAATTTGTTATTTTTGGTGGGCAAGGTTTTGGACGCAGATGGCGTCATAACGTAACATTTTATTGTTTTGGAGTCGTTATCTCCCACCTGTCGTCATATGTACTGATTGTCCAAGACCTCTATATGTTTATCATTTTATTATGTTTTTAATTGAGTCCATTGTGTACTTACATGGCAGTAATTGAAAAGCACAATGCTCTGACTCGTAGCTGGATCTCCTATCAATCTATTAGTAAAATAGACAAAAAAAATCAGAGCGGATGGATGAACAGCATAATATATAGTCTGATGGACTTTATATTTTGTATGTGCATATATTTATGTACTCGTTTATAAATTGTTTTGTGTGCTCTCAATATTTCCAAACTGGTTCTTCCGAGGGGAAATGAGCACACGAATATCTACGTTCTCTCTTCATTGCTTTATTGTGAATATTCTCAGTTTATTACACTCGTCGGTGTGTCATTAAAATATGACTCATGCAAACTTTGCCATGATTTTTAGTCGACAATGTTTTAATGAAAAATACTGAGTAACGCTGTTGTATAACGTCCGGTCTATATTCGTAAATATATTCAGAATGAATTTAGAACTGCAGGGAGTATACAAAAATCTTGAAATATTGACGGACTTATTTTATTTTCATTTTCTATAAATACAATGTCTAGAATGAGACAATGTTATGATAATATCATCAATAACACAGGTTGAATCTTGTCAAGCATGTCGACTGAGATGAATACAAATTGTATTGCTCGACATTAATATATATGTTCATGTCGATGTATGTATTCCAGGGAACTGGCCATGAACGCGAAACTGATCGTTCAGATGGATGGCAAGAGGACACGGATATTCAGTAGCAAGGTAATTCGTTGGCAGGTGAAGGGGAATTGATCATATGTATACATATATAAAATATAAAAAGAAAGGACAACATTATTGAATGCAATTGTAGCCTCAAGGAATTCTTTTCTCACATCATAGTATTTCTATTGCGCGTATTGGATTTGTTTGAGAAAGAATTTATCTGAATCATACTCCAAGGAAAGTCTTATAACTCTTTTGTATATATCTACTGATCAGCTGATGCTGTATCAACAGAGAGAGTCGTGACAGTACTTTTACGGAGCAACAGCCAACCAGCGTGTAGCCTCCCTCTCTTGATAACGATTACCACATCTTCCATAAGTTATTGGAGATGGAGAAGAAAGAAAAGTTTCTCGACTATTTATAATTGACATGCATTGATACATTCTAGAATATATTCCCGTTGAACTTTGACGATGGAGCAAAAATTATGATCTCATAGGCGAAATTGGATATATTTTTATTCGGAACCTCAATTCACAAATCTGCTTACGACTATGATTTTCACACAATCCATGTGTATATGTATACATATATCTTAATAACAGAATTCCATTGACGTACCTCTAATCACATATAAAACGTGATATTATACTACTGTTTCCAACAGGCCCACGGAGGGGGTAGAGAAGTTGATAAGGAACGATATAAAGATTTTACATTTGATCATTCGTACTGGTCTTTCGATGCCAACGATGGAAATCATGCTGCCCAAGATGAGGTATATGAATAATTGATATTTTTAATTCGTTCCATTGACATAAAAAAAAATTAACAAATTGGCAATCAAAATTTTGGCAATCGTTTGAGTGTTGATGTGACGTGGTTTGTGAAGTATTGCAATGGATCTGTTGACAAGTGACACGTGCATTGTATGCTACACGATTTCGCAATGATTTTATAGCGGATCAATTCGTAATAAGGCATGCTTCCGCACCAACAATGTCCGTAGAGAGTAGACCGCATCGTAATCATGCGTCACGTCACACATACGATCAAACAGACGCTTTAGCAATAGGTATAACCGTTTAAGGACATTCGATATCATTTTGAATGAATGTATGTAACGTTTCAGGTCTTCTACGATCTCGGTACGGATGTCATAGAAAGTGCCTTTGCAGGTTACAACGCCTGCGTTTTCGCCTACGGTCAAACTGGCTCCGGCAAGACCTTCACAATGATGGGCTCGCCGGTAAATTTTTCAATAATTAATAGCACGTGAGCGTCGGCATTCCAATAACGCCTAGGATAATGTATTTGCATTTAGACAGGTCGAATCTCATGCAATTTCTATTATACTCATATTTATTCTCCGTTATTGTAGGAAGCCCAAGGACTTATACCAAGAATATGCAAAACATTGTTCGCAAGAATGGCAGCAGGTAAAGAAAGTGGAGCATCATACAGAACTGAAGTATCTTTTTTGGAGATTCACAATGAACGCGTACGAGATTTATTGAGGCCGGATCAAACACAATCTCATTCACTTAAAGTTCGTGAACATCCTAAAAGAGGTCCTTATGTACAGGATCTCTCAAATCACCTCGTTTATGATTACACTGACATCCAGGTAATTTTGCAAATAACAATTTGACTTTTTGTTCTGTGTGTTCATTACATTATTTATAGTTCAGAGCATCTCTCACAAGAATTGTGTCCACGTTAATTACCGCTCTTGACATGACTTTTAGGAATGTATGGTGAGAGGAAACACGCACAGAACCACAGCAAGCACAAATATGAACGATGTGAGCAGTAGAAGTCACGCAATATTTACAATAACGTTCGTACAAGCGGGGTTCTCAGAAGGCAATATGCCATCAGAAACGGTGTCCAAAGTTCATCTCGTTGACTTGGCAGGAAGGTAAAAATTTGACAAAATGTGATCAATATAATAAAGGAAACGAATTTTTACGTGGAAAACGATGATTTTAGCGAACGAGCGAATGCAACTGGAGCTACGGGTCAGAGATTAAAGGAAGGTGCGCACATAAATAAATCCCTAGTCACCCTTGGCTCTGTTATATCGGCGTTAGCCGATATCAGCTCCATCACTGATTCAAATTGTTCGAAAAAAAGTGTTTTTATTCCATATCGTGATAGTGTATTAACATGGTTACTCAAAGACTCGTTGGGCGGCAATTCAAAGACAATAATGATTGCCGCGATAAGCCCGGCAGATTGTAATTATGGCGAGACCTTGAGTACGCTACGATATGCAAATAGAGCAAAAAATATTATCAATAAGCCGACCATCAATGAGGATCCAAATGTTAAGCTTATTAGAGAGTTGAGGGATGAAATAATGAAATTGAAATCTATGATTGGCAAAGATATGGTAAATTTTTTGTTATGCTATAATTACGTTGTATTTGACAAATCATTCCACAAAAACCGTTTCTTGTCTTTATTCTCTAGAGTGTGGAGAGGCCACCGCAACAAAAGGTATTACTCGCTCAAATTCACGAGAAACAGGAACAAGAGAAAGTTCTTACAGAAGAATGGACTGAGAAGTGGCGTGAAACTCAGAAGATACTCCAAGAACAGCGAGCTTTGGGTTTGAGGAAAAGTGGCGTGGGCGTTGTTTTGGACTCTGAAATGCCCCATCTAGTTGGTATCGACGATGATTTATTGAGTACAGGCGTGACACTTTATCATCTGAAAGAAGGAAAAACGCTCGTGGGTACTGAAGATGCAAAAATAATTCAAGATATTGTCTTGACTGGTGCAGAGGTTGAACCCGAACATTGTGTAGTAGAATTGGATGCTGGAGTAGCAACTCTACATCCACTCTCACCGCACTGTTGGATTAATATGATTCAAGTGGACAAACCAACGAGGTTATCACAGGGTTGCATTATTCTCTTGGGACGCAATAATATGTTTCGCTATAATGATCCCGCAGAAGCGGCAAAATTACGTAAAGAAGGAGGTACAGGCAATGGTAACCTTCAATCAACTGTTGTTAATCTGTCGCGATTATCACTACACAGTTGGAGTGTTTCGGATCTTCATGTGTCATCATCGAGTGATAATTTGTTGAATTCGAGCGAAGATCTTCGAGCATTGGAAGAATTGGAGCAACAAAAAGCTGCTTTGATTAAAGAGAAAGAAGACTTTAAGGTGAGCCTCTGACCTTACACTTCGAAGATTTCATTACTAAGACTAAACGGTTATGTAAATGCAATCACCTGAATATGATTAGACTACCTTAATCTTCCATTCATTATCATCGATTGCTTTGATAGTAAATATAATTATTATTGAATTATGATTCCATAGAAGGAACAGGAAGAGCGTGAAGAACGATGGGCAGCAAGGCGAGAGGCACTTGAAGGTGCACAAAGAGAGCTGGAAAGAGAATGGGGCGCTCAATGGAAAGAATGGGCCGACGCTATCGCTGCACTAGAAGCGCGACAACATGAATTACGTACTCGTAAACGGATACTGGACCAAGAGCGCCGCGACGAGATGACACAAGTAAGTGACTTGGATTCGCCGTCCCCGGATTTAGTTGTGATATCAGTCAAGTATCAGTTTTACTTCATCCTCGTTGCACTCGGTGTTCTCATTTGTTTGTCCGGCAATATCATTATTTACTCGCACGTATGTCCATTGGATATGTGACAAAGACTAGAAGTTACGAAAAAAAAAATGAGAAGGAGGAACTAATTATTTCAATAACGTATTATTGACACAATGCATCGAACGATAATTACGTAAGTTATTATTTTTAGAATTATAACAATTCCTCTGCTGGACTCGGGAATTCATTTCACTGCTTCTTTCGGTTTCATATTCATTCATTCTTTTCATAGGAACCGTGAAGAGTTCATACCAATGAATGATTATCGATAATAATTTCCTCAACATTAATTAATAATTTCAAAGAACAGAATTTTACTAATTTTAAACACAGTTGATGTCAATACCTTCATTCGATTACTGTCGCTATCTCCGTTATTTTGTTTTAGCTATTACTCATTCATAAATGTAAAACAAATTTGAAAAATTGACACTATTTTTTGTTATCCTTCTTGAAATAATTATCAAGACGTGCTAGTATTGCTTGTGAAAAAATTGCTGGACAAATCCATTTAGAACGCCAACCTTTTATCAATTGTTCTCTACTTAATGTAGATGAAAAAAGAAATGAAAAAATTGTGTGGAGAGGAATCGAGAGTGAGAGTCAGAAAGATGTTGAACATGTAAATAGAAAGCAATGTTGATTGGTCTTTAGAATGCCTAAGGGTTTGTTATGCAATAAGATAGCGTGAGAGAGTGAGAGGGTGAGAGAGAAAGAAAAACGTGTTGTTATAAATATTCTATTGTTGATTAATAAATTTTTCTTATCAATTATTGGCCTTGCAATCCTCCACGATATATTGTCTATATATATATCCATATGAACACACATATACACGATTCTTACGTTCTGTTTCTCTTTATTTTGAATAACATGATATTAACGTGGTACTTTTGTCATTATTCACCGAAAAATTCTCTATTCATCCATCCTCATTAGTGTAGCATCGTCAATAATTTCTATTAACAGACTCGGAACAATGTGTGTTTGTTTATCACCCCCCC